>BQNB010100024.1:0-10385 GCA_026074375.1 Tanacetum coccineum | reverse complement strand
TTTTGTGCTTATAGCTTCCCGACGTTGTTTTGGGGGTAAAAAAAATACAAAAGAGCCCCTTGAACTATGTGCCAAGTTATGAAATTACCCGATACTTTTAGCTATATGCGGTTTGTTTATATAACGAGTCAGTATGTGACCCGCGCGTTGCGGCGGGGGCTTATGTATAAGCCATCACAACCTAAGAATAACGAACTCATCATTAATTAATTGGCAAGTTATAAACTTTTATTCTAACAAACATGAGATGAATCAAGCACCATAAACATGTATAAGTCAACTGTGCAACATAATTCATTCAAATTAAGTTACAATGTCAATATACCCTTTGGAAATCAACCAACATGCTCTCTTAAAGTCTTCAAAAGCCTTTTGACAACACCTCATTTACTTCTGTTAAGCTTCAATACCTCGTCTAGCTGAAGATTATAGCACCCGGATGACACCTAGTGTTAACTTAACATAACAGACAACAGGAAAACGACATCGAAATCAGAACAAAAACTAAAATGCACAACAATTCCTATACTAAAACGACGCACTAATCTTATAAATTCAACATCTTTAATATTTCACATCAAGTTTTAGGTTAAAAGGACAAAAAGCACGAAACAACATCGAAATCAAAAAAGAAAAAGGGTTAAATGTAACAAAGTTTTACATTAACATGCAGGTTGCGGGTGTTGGCCAATGCTTATCAGCTTATATTTAAGCGAAAGATGCTTATTTCATGTTGATGAATTTAGTTTTTACTATCACGTTCAACCTATAATCTTTTACTCTAATATGTATTATATCATAAAAGATATGAACTTACAATTTTGAATTCTTCATTAATAAGGGCTTGAAGCTTATCGTCGAAGGGTAGCTTGCTATAATTCCAAGTAGTCATAAACTCAGGATTAGCTTCAATCAGCTTTTCACTTGCGTCCAATGCTTCCTGCATATATCTACGACATAAGACCTTATTCATTAATCATATAGAAAAGACAGATCAATTCAAGGGGTGTTTGTCGAGCTTATCCGATTTAGGCTTATCTTTTCAAAAGCCTGATTTTTTCATCTTATTTGGAGACTTGTATGCAAATTTCGGCTTATATAGCAGGCTTATGGCTTATGTGGTTTTCACCTTAAGTTTCATAAGCTGACCTTTTATTATCATGTCATAATAAGGTGAAAAGTTTTAAAATAAGCCACAAAAAATGAGCTTATGAAACTTGAGCCGAGAACCACATAAGCAATAAGCCCGCTATATAAGTCGAAGTAAACACCCCTGTGTTTGCTTAAGCCTATTCGTAGGCTTATAAGCTCATTTGATTATGTATTATATTTCATAAGCCTCAAATTACAAATACGAAACATACCTTTAATTTGTGATATCATGTTATCAAAAACACAAAAAGATCAAATCTTGAGCAAACCCCATAACCTAAAACACCAAAAAAGTTACTTTGTTCCGATAATTTTATTTATCCCAAAACCTACACAACAAAAGCGTGGTATGCCTTACCGAAAGCCATGGCAGTCGTCCGCCTTTAAATGCCATTTATGAAATACATGAATGCTTCCTAAAATATAAAAAAGGAACCATAGTTAGCATTTAGGTTCATTAACTCTGGTCGACGCGGCAAGAAAACAATTCATACATAAACTTGCCAAGGTAGCAACATACAAAAACTATGTTTTATCATCTTAATGATATATCCAAAATGCAAAGAAACGGAAAGAACATTCACATCCATCATCAAAAACTAAAAGGTAAATGGTGACCTCAACCAAATGTGTCAGAACCTAAATCAAGCAACTGATAGAATCCTAACCTATTATGTTTTTGTTCACTGCAATTTAATACTAACAATATATCTCCAAAATACAACAAAAGGAACAACATTTTTTTACAACATCAACATCCTTGAGTCGAACGGTGAGTTGAACAAACAGAAATGTCAAAATTAGATCCAAGGACTCTATGTCTAAAACACCTCCAGAAGCAGGATCTTGAAAAAAAGCACATTTACTCAAGCATCGATAGTCACTCCTAGTAGCACCAACAACCACTTGTTGACTTGAACATTTAAAGAGGTTGTGTTCATCATTTGAATTCCAGCTTTATAGCAGTTGCATCAGCGGAAAGATCAGTGTTGTAAATATCGGTCGTCACTGATATATCGCTTATCGGCGGTCAACCGATACATTTTTTCACTTATCGGTAAAAAATCGGTTTTGGTCAAAATCGGTCAAAAATCGGTTTTGGTCAAAATCGGCCGATTTTTGGGTTTTTTTTTTTTTTTTTTTTGGTATTCTGGTTTTCTTGATCGTGATTTAATAAAAGTATACAAAATTGAATTAAAACCACATAATGTATATTTTACAACATATACATAAGATATATAGTTAAAAATAATAAGAATATTACAAAACTTATTAAAATATTCTATATATTTCGCAGAATTACTTTATATTTAGGGTCTCCGCCTGAGAAACGATATATCGCCGCCAAGACGTTTATCGCTTAAAGGGGGATCGACCGCCGTGCGATATTTACAATCACTGGGAAAGATACAAAAATATAAGTGCAAAAGTTCAATTTGCATGTTAAAATTATCCGCCAATACATGCAATCATGCGTTTAAGATACTAGGTGGTATAAGGTCGCCCAACTACCTATCACCAGTCACCGCGAATTATGCAACATCAATTGTTAAAAAACCTATAAAGCCAACACGTATGGGACAAAACTTCAATCCCAGAATTATTCAACATCAATTTTTAACCCACACTAAATTCAAACCCCCCCCCACACCCCCAAAAACATATTACAACAAGGAAAAAAACAAAAAAAAATTGATAGGATTTATAAACTCACAATTCGAGATAAGGATCAACCTCGTACATGCACTCGAGCCTGTTATTTCAAAGTTAAAAACCCATGATCCATCAAGCAAGTGATTGTCAGTGTCGATGGAAAAGAGGAGAGTAATCTAAAATATGTGAGATATGATTAATGAGGACGGTGATCATTGTGATGAACAAAATAAGAGGTGCTGGAATGAACGGGCCCTAAAAGGGTGGACTTGATAGGCCCTTAATAGCCTGACTGAAAAAATGCAGCCCAAATGGCCACCGACCATTTGTGAATTGTATTATAGGGTAACTAGCCAGTAGACACTACGAAAGTGTAAATAAAAATAAAAAGTTGACAAAAAAATAGAAATTTGCTAAATATAAATAAGGGTATATCTAAATTTTAAAGTATGCATACATTGATTGTTGATACATTCAATAATATAGATGGGATACCCGCGCATAGCAGCGGTGATAATTTTTTTTTGACCTAACTCTCCCCGTAATTCTCTACCCGCTAAGTGAATTCATTTCACAACACTTCGAATGTATACGTGTTGTCCGTTGTATGTGTTTGTTTGGGTTTCCCGTAGCTTTCCCGCAACACAATATTAACATCACCATACTCGATTAAATAGAATTCACAGTCTCTTACAATTAACACTCTCTTCAAATGAATTAAGGTTAAGTTGTAAAAAATTTAATCAAATTTAAATAAAACTCACTAAAATGTAACAAATTTAATTTATAAAAATATATTAAAATGGATGTTGAATTATAGAGAACGAAATTTTAAAAAATATGATGAAATTATATCATAAAAAAAATTAATCGATAAAAATATATTTCAATTTAAAAATAAGAGTGATTTTTTAATTAAGATGTGACACATGTCCTTTATTATGTATTCTTTAAAAGAATTGGATAGTCAAGATTGCACCTCCGTATCTTAAATTTTTATTTGCTTGGAACACCACAACTTAAAATGCTTTATTATACTAGTATAGATATACGATCATCTCTTAAATTTAACTTCTTCTTCAAACAACCATTATAAATCATCACTTATTCATGGTATATCTTGGAGCAACAGGTGTCTTTGTGTTATCCGCTTTGCATTATAGCAAAAGTGTTGTTACTCGTTACTATGTTCCTTATAACGCAGAACATTTAATTTAAGAGATAAACACTCCTTCTCTCATCATTGGCGGTATTCTAACAACCTTATGTTTCACACATAACCAATAAAACACAGTAAAACAAAACATAAAACCGCATGGCGTAGGCTAGCCAGTTGCGCAACCCCTATGACGCGACTCACGGTGTCCGCTCGCATTAACAGGTTGGCATTTTCGTCCACCCACAAGTTCCAGCCATGACCCGAGCTCTAAAGGATATTTACAAAACTCAAAACATATTATGTTATGATGCCTACAGCACTACACGGTTTTATCTATGCCAAAGCTGTCCATGAACCCGTCCGGTTCAAAAACTTTACTTTCAAAAAAGTTACAATATGCTTTCCAAATTCCAATACGTTTCCAATCTAGAGGATAAGTTTTTGCTATTTTTAATCATTCTAAAACAATTATAAGCGTTCTACTATCGAAACAGATATGTATGTATCAAGGAAAATATAAACTTTTCTTAAATTCTAGAAATTGACCTTTCCGAAGATAATGCAATATGGAGTACACTTCCTAAAGTGTAAACTGGGCACATGGTAAGTATGGGACGTATTCACACACATATTTGCATTATTTGATGTACACATCATAAAAAATCATTTGAACATGGAAGCGAAGTTTTGGAAACCGATCGCATAAACCATTTATAAGAAAATAAAACACAACAATTCAAGTGAGAAATGAGTTGATTTCTCAGCGAGTTTATAGTAATGTTTCTATGTTAAAGTTTGGACAAAATACCTAAACATTTGGTTTTATGGATCTTTCAGTTATCACAACCTGAATCATATCATCATATATAAGCATATTTGATTAACTAACGTATGTTGTATGTTTGTATTTCTATAAGAAAAAAAATTTGCATGGATTTTTTTTTTCTATCAAAATGTCAGGAACAATAATCACCCGAATCAAAGTTTTTAAGATCAGGATCCTCTTCAAGATCGTTTACAATTGACATGATAAATTTTTCATAATGTTTGTAAACTTTGTTGTCAATTTACGTCAAGACTTGCCGTACAATTGAAGAAGGAATCCAAAGATTCGGATCATTTCTTATCGCGTTTCCATTGTTATATATTAAACATTAATCTCATAGTGATATTTTGTTGGTCTTATATGTGCACAAGCAAAAGCACATACTAATATACTCTCTGATGAATATTTGTTGTTGTGTATTTGGAATTTTATTTTCAAAAACCTTGCAATATTATTTGAGTCAAATAAACTGGATGGTAAATAATGTGATAATTAGCGTGTGGCGTGGCGTGGTGGCACTGGCAGCCTCACGTTTTGCGAAGCATGTCGAGTCATGTCGTTTTATGGCGTGACTTAAAGCGGCACAACAATATGCAAAATTTAAATTTTATTCATTATTATCAAATATATGAGTTTTTAAGAAGTGTTCTACATAAGGAATAAAGTCAGAAACTATCTTTGCTATGTAATCTTTTTCTATTTTCTATATAAAAATACGATTTTTATAGAAAAATGAATAAAAAAAAGCTCTAGCATCTCGTATTATCGCGTCTTATCACGTCTTTTTACTCTTCATCTCACGTCAAACTTGTCTATTGTGTGGCGTGGAGGTCACGCCTCACGCCTTTGCGAGGCCTTAGCGGCGCCATGACGTGCCTTTTAGAACCATGGTAAATACCGAGTAAGAGCCATCTTATAGAAACAAACAAAAGCTCGTAACTTTTTTTTAACCTTGATTTATGGATTTTTTTTTTTGGCTGACTAATTTATAAGCTATGAAATTATCGTCATACTAGATACAAATCAGGTAAGCCTTTTTAGTCCAAAAATTGTTTTCCCTTTCAGGATTCACACATTTTAACGGTATTAGTCCGAGCCACCATAGTGGTACAAAAACACGTATTTTTTTCAAGCATTCTGCTACTATTACGAGGTCTCAATAACACTGTAAAGGCACCAATCTATGGACGAGCCTCATTTGAGTCAAAATTTATCAGATATGTAGCATTTGATATCAAGATTGAAATATTTACGAGCCAAGCTCCACCCGATTATACCTGAATTCAAACTTATCTAACTCAGAAAGCTTGAAGCTTAAAGCCTCGCGACTCATTTTTTATTTGCTACCCTATTCTAGCATTAGCTTTGAGTATTAACTTTGCATAACAATTATTCTTAAGGTTAAGAGATATGTTTGTCTTTTACCTTCTTATTGTACACAAGACCAACATTGCGAAAGATGTAAACAAGTTGGTTTCCCATATTCAAAATGACCAAAAACACCCTCACCCAATCAAATAAAAAACCGTCAAACACTTCATCTCAAGGGCAATCTTGATCATTCACAATACCTTTCCACAGTACTTATAACTTATCTAAAAGAAAAAATCAAACCCACCTCTCCCAACTTTATATAGTCCACCTTTCATTTTACTGCACAACCTTTTCATATTTTTCATTTCATCATCACTTATGATCTGTTTTTACAATACAAAACCAAAAGGTTATTACCTACAGCTGCTGAAACCGGTTCTTCAGCTGAGAAGTTGTTGTCAGCTGCTGAAACCGGTTCAGAAAATGGAAATGCGGAAGGAAAAGCGGCTTCGTTCCCAGATTCGTAACCCGCATCTGCTTTATCCACTTTATCCCCTCCTGTCTCCATGTGAGAAGATCTATCGGTAGGCTTTAAAATCCAAGAAGAGCACCGTGCCCCCCCACCCTCGGCTACAATCACTCTCTCTCTTTGACTATCCTATCAGAACAACCTATATATCGCGTTATAGTTGTTATAAGCTGTAGACGATACGTTTGTCGCGTTTGGTGTGTTGTTGTCTTTGGAAACAACTCTATGTCTCAACAGATCGAAACACCAGAGAACCTGATGTCATACCTAGGCCGTACACAACCTCGCGCCTCCGGCCACCGCGGACAACAGCGACGCGCGCCAACCCCCTGACCCCCCCCCCGCCCCGCCCACCCCCCCCCCCCCCTCCCCCCTCCCCCCCCCCACCCCCTCCTAATCCCCCCCCACCGCGTCAACGAGGAACACGCAGCTGCGGTTACGAAACTGGTGACCGCAGCCGCTTTTCCTTCCGCATGTTCCAGTTCTGAACCGGTTCAGCAGCTGACAACAACTGTCCTCTCAGCTTTGAAGATACCGGTTACAGCGCTGACAACAACTGTTCCCAGGAAGAACCGGTTAAGGGTTAAGAAAAAAGAAAAAAGTGTCGAAAAAAATAGGTTGTTCGACATGCTATAAAAAAGTTGGTGTTGTCATGGGATTTATGTGTCTGGTGTGGTGATTGGTTTTGTTGGGGCCCTACAGATATCCTTGAAAGACTTGATTCGTGCGTTTGATTTTTAAGAAAAGTGGCTAAGGAGGGTATTGCTAAGCGAAACACGGTTGTTAAAGCTTGATTAAATGGTGGTGGACCGGAGTTTGCGTGTGTTGAACCCGGTTCTGAAAGTGTGTGTTCATGTTGGATGTTTGATTTTTTTTTTAGATTTTTTTTAAGAGTTAATTGCATAATTCGTTTCCTTAAAGTTTGGTTAAATTGCTTGTTCGTCCCGAACGTTAGGATAAGTGCAGGATCGTCCCTGTGGGAAACCTTTGGTGCAAGTATCGTCCAGGACGATATTGCACCAAAGGGTTTCCAAAGGTTTCCCACAGGGGGACGATACTTGCACCAAAGGTTTCTCACAGGGATGATCCTTAGCACTTTTGTAACGTTTGGGACGAAACATGCAATTTGGCCAAACTTTAGGAATATTTATGCAATTTACTCTTTTTTTAATTGGGGTTGAATTTGGAAAGTAACTTGTGAAATATAATTGGGTTAATGTTTACGTGTTTGATTATAGTTGCTTGTGAATTATGACTTCTAATTTGTTTGTTTTACGAGTTTCTTTTGAATTTCTTAATATGTTAATAGAATTGAATGTCTTTATAGTATACGGAGTATGTTTTCGGTAAGCTAAGATAGAAAGAGACGTCTAATAGAAATTGTATTTTGCTAAACATTAAGAAATTTTGACATACATTAGAATGCGTATTTTACTCATACCAGTCTCTTTCTCATTACCTCATCACTTGATAACTACTCTAAAAGATTTTTTAATACTATCACTTTTTGTGTGTGAAAAAGTTTCTTAAAGATACCAAGTTAAGCAAAACTTTCACAAAAACAAGGTGTGAAAATTTATTCTTATTTTTAAGAACGGCAAGTTACTACAAATATTTAGTTATTTACCCAAAAGGTTTTTGGTAGTCTTTGAATCAACGTAATTATGGGGCGGAACCTCACTAATTATCACCTTGAAGGAAAATTCTCATGAAGAGATTCGAAAAAAATTAATGGGGAGATTCAAACTTAAGACTTTTTGCATGTGATAACAACATCCCTAAAGTCACCTTCGATGGCCAAATGAGCTAACCCAATTGATTAAAAATTTATTCTTCTTATTAAGTCACATCAGAAAAAGGGTTTAAAGTAATTTGTAAGCGTGCCTTGAACATAACGAGAAAAAAGTACCCGGAGTTACTTTTCCTACTAAGTCACATCATTATCATAATTATGGTGATTTATACTCTCTTTTATTAAGATAAACAAACAAAAACTATTTATCTACAAACAAGTGTACTACGGAGTAGTACAACATATACACTATAAACTTTTTTTAAAATGAAAAATAGAGTAAATTGCAAAAATTGTCTTTGTGGTTTGGTCAAGCTGCAGATTTGGTCCGTCAAATATTGAAATGCAAAAAAAACTCTTTATTTCAAAAGTTTAGTTTTATTATTTTTTGGTCCTTGTCGCTTGAAATGACCAAAATACCCCTCTGCAATTTGGCCAAACCACAAAGACCATTTTTGCAATTTACTCATGAAAATATGAAGATAAAATACCACCAAAGTTTACAAGAAAGAAATGGGTTTAAAACAAGCTAAAGATCCAAAATCAATACAGAACAATATACAAACAGAGAGAGTCCTAGAAAATACACTTAACTGTGTGAAAATAAATGAGAGAAAAAAAAGAAAAAAAAAGATGCTTTATATAGTTGGGAGAAAATAGGTTTAATAAAGTTAAATACTAGATTAATCTTCACTATTAGATCAAAATCAAATGAATGGTGAGCATTTATCCTTCGGTATGTGAGTAGAAACTGATATGCAAATGAACTTTTCTCATTTCAAATAATTTTAAGTCAAAGGGCCTTTCAAAGAACTAATGGCCCGTTTGTTTTAGGGGTGTGAAATGAGGGGAATGTAATCATTCATGGTTAAGGTCGTTTGGTGTAAAACATGTGGAATCAAAAGTGCTAAAATGGTGTCAGTAGAATGATAGACTCATTCCACATAAGAGTGGGTGGTTTCATTATTTATTTCATTTTTCTTTCTCTCTCCTCTTATTTTTTTCTCAAGTTTAGCTCATCCTCCTTCTTCAATTTCTAGTTCTATCTTATAAATCAAACAATTTTATCTCTTCTTTCTTTGCTAAATCTGATTTTCATATATTGAGCCATCTAGGTTTGTAAGACTTGTTTCTCTTCTCGTTACCCTCGTCGGAGCTTGTTAATAATCATCACCGGAGGTGGTCATCGCTATCATCAAAGTTGCTTCATCGCCGTCACCGGATCTCCTTTCTTGTACTCGTTCTCTACCCTTCTTGTTGAACCTTGCAAATAGAGAAGATGACGAGTTCAATTAAAATTTCATTCTTGCATTTTAATATATTTTTCTCTTTGTCAAATTGAGATTACGAGAATCACATTATGTGTATTTGTTGAGTTATGAGTTGTGCATCTTTTATGGGTTATATACTTGCTGTTTTTTTTTCCTTAACAATTTGGTAACTATCAATTATAGTGTATGACATTCATGGATTACTCTGAAATTTGTTTTTTTTAATAGAATGTGAAAATATGATACAGAAAAGTTTCAAACCCAAGCACTTAACCAAACAATGAAGTTGGTAATGATATGCAAAACACATACCAATTCCATTCCACCTAACATTTATACCCAAACTCATAGTGATTCCGGGTAGCTTACCAAACGGCCCCTAAATAGTTATTCTAGGTAACATACATGATACAAATAAAAAAACTATTTGCAAGTAAACACGTATTTAGAAACTGACACATCAATAAAAAAAGAATTAATAAAAATAAAAATAAATAATGATTCTAATAAAAGATGGTTATAATCATGGTTCTAAAAGGCGCGTAAAGGCTTCGCAAAAGCGCGAGGCGTGACCTTCACGCCACGCAATAGACCAAGACTTGGGTTTAAGGCTTGACGTGAGATGAGGAGTGAAAAAACGCGATAAAAATCGTATTTTTATATAGAAATGAAAAAGATTACATGCAAAG
>BQNB010100023.1:5094-24798 GCA_026074375.1 Tanacetum coccineum | reverse complement strand
TTACATGTTGTAACTTTAAGTAAATGATACAAGATATATTGTTTACTAGCAAAAGGCTTCTAGAAACCCTCCCCCCCCCTCAAACCCACGGCACAACTCCAACAAATGAGATAAATGAGTCATTTTCTAGCTACTTGGTCAAATGTACATCCTTGCATTTAATTCTTAGCCATGCTTTGTTACTTTGACTCAAAACACTAAGACAACTTCCCTTGAAACCCTCCTCATGTTTCCTTGACCAACTAATAAGGAAATTGAACAAAGACTTCTTATATAACATGCAAGCAACTAGCAAGTAACTCATACACACTTTACACTTAGAGAAAAATTCACAAAACACTCTCTTTGACCCCTATAGAGCTCACGGCTCAATATCACTACCCAACCAAACCCATACAAAATTTTCTACAATCCATACACTTCTATATACACCTATTCTAAGATATACTAAGGCATTTGCAAGCATTGAATCACCATTTCCAAGTATTTCTCAAGTAAAAGAAAGCTAGGGTTTAGTTAAGGAAAGCTAGGGTTTTCTTTGTGTAAGCTTGGATTTTGTGGCTAAACAAGGGTTTAGCACTTGTGCATCATCATCATCACACATCTTAAGGTCCATTTAAACTCTTTATGTTGTTATAACTTTCATTATTATGCATATGGTTATTCTTTATAGCTTAAATCACCATTTAGGATCATTAACATGTAAAGAGAAGTTTTTAATTATTGTCATCATAATGTACACATTTATATATCCTATGATGTTGTTGACATCATGTTAAAATGGTCACATAAGTGATTTACACTCTTGATTAAACATGAAAATGATTATGTATTAATTAGGGTTTTCATAGTTTCATAATATGTTTTAAGTTTAAGAAATACATAAGACATGTTAATATTGATTATGGACTCTTAATCATGTTAATAGAACACTAAAATAAAGTCTCATGGAAAGAAATACACTTGTACACACTTGGTTATGTATAAAAATGATTATTGACAAAACTAGTAAATTAAGGTTACTTAAGTAAAGTTATGGTTTTAAAGTATGTTAATGGATTTGTTAACATGGGTAACTTGGACATATGAGGACTACTATGGACAATGGACACTTAATATATGTATGATTTATAATATATATGATATATGAGACTTGTGGTAAAATACAAAAGTGGTAAAGTATAAAGAAAAGATCAAAAATGGATTCAACAAACTCAAGCAAACATTCTGTCCAAAATTCGAATTTTTACATATCCATTTTATATTTTTATAAGATAATACATTTCACGACGATTCCGAAAAGGTAAGAAACTTGTTAAACGGATTAATAACGAAAAAGTTACGTTAAAAACGAGTTATACGTTAATAAACGAAGTCGTAAGTAAATTTTTATAAAAACATTTTTATAAAAATTATAAACAGCAAGGGTTGATATTTTTAACAAATAATACATATTTTTAGGATTCCAAAATGATAAGAATCGTAATTTTTCAATTAATAACGAACGAGTTATGAATTTCGCGAGTTTACGACAATTAATACTTTTATAAAACTATTTTTATAAAAGTTACAATTCATGACAGAAAGTTATATTTTTGTAAACCTCAAAAATATAGAACTTTTCAATACGAGAACGTCCTCGAGAAGAATCGATAAAAACGGAGCTATAACGAATAAACTACGACAATGTCCCGTGTTTTGACGACGACGAATACGATTTTTTAAAAAACTCACGTCTGAAGGTTAACAATAAAAGATTACTGTTCACCAGAAGGAAAAAATATGAAAAATGTCAATTTATGAAAACTCGTCCTAATACCTAAAAGATGGTACATAAGAAACGCGATGAAACGGGTTTAAAAAAACGCAAAGTTACGCAGTTTTACTAAAACGGAAATTATAAACTATTAAACTTGTTTAAACTAACAATTTTACCAAAACTCATTAGTGGTGAGTAATCAATATATAATATTAAGTGTTATCAAAGTACTATATTACTATGGATTTCATAATGAGGCTTCTTCGGATGGCGTTTCGACTAGTTTTGTGGATTTACGATTTAAAGTGTCCTAACCCTCCAACGCATTCATGACCTCTTTTAATATGATATCCCGAACTATATTACATATAATCTATAGGAATATACATTCATCTGTTATCATTAAAGTAACTCACGTAACTTATACGACCTATAATAATTTAGGTTGCATTCGATTTGCGTGACGCATTATCTGTGATATTTGGATTATCAGAACTCAAGGTGAGTTCATAGCCCCACTTTTTACATGCTTGTTTTACACAGTTTTTTGTGTTGAAAAACATGCGATGTTTACCAACTGGACACACGTGGTTAAGTTTCATATTAAGATTACATGTTGCTAAGTAGCGATAAAACCCAAACTTAGCCCATTAACATGAAACTGGTAATTACAGCGCGAATGTTAAGAATAGATCCTATTTGGGTTTGACACACCCGTTCGGGTGGAATAGCTATCACTAAGCGAAACAAACTTTACCATTCGAATATATCATTTGCGGTTAGAAACATCACCAACGGGCAACGGCCATTAAATATGGCATCCATCCATGTCACGCATCATTAGTCATGACTTAGAGCAACGTAATTACAATTATATTAATATCTGCAATCTGTGCATTATCATACACTTGGGGAAATCTTGTGGTCCTACAATATATGATTTATCAAACCTATGAATTCACCAACATTATTGTTGACGTTTTAAAGCAATGTTTTTCAGGGGATCAATAAGCACAAGGTGCGATGGATACATTGGTGGTTTTGAATTGGATGTCATGCATTAAAGATTTTGTCGCATTTCATTTTGTTATCTGTTATGGGTTAAAAATCTTTGTATTTGATTAAGGGAACAAGTTAAGCTATGAGCTTATGTAACAATGACTTTGTTAAATCCAATGTATCGTTTTCAAACGACTTTTTGGTCGTTCTATATATCTCTTGTGTTGTTGATTCATGAAGTAACACGCCCCGGACCCATATTCCGCTGCGACCCAATTTGGGGGTGTTACACTATCCCTTCTTTAAGGATTCTCACGACATTTAATCCATACCTACATGTGTTGCAAACATTTTATATTTTGCCTTTATTTTATTCGGTATTCGTTTGCTATCCTATTTGATTATTTCATTAAACCCCTCAGACATGTTTTGACACATAACCAAAAGCTAGGAGTGATAGTCCTTGCGTTGAAGATTTGGAGACACCACATATACGGTACAAGGTGCACTATGTTTATCGATCACCAAAGCGAGCAAACTATACATACTATGGAGGATATGCTACAAGCTTGACCGTAGAAGCAGTTGGAATACTAATCTACGTTTAGTCGGATTTTCTTACAACAACAGTTATCATACCATCACTAAGGCTACATCATCCAAGGCACTTTATGGTCGAAAGTGTCGATCACCCGTCTGCTGGATTGAGGCTGGAGATAGCAAACTCACGAGTCTAGAGATTATCCATGAAATAATAGAGAAGATTGTTCATATCAGAAACCGCTTGCAAGCTGCTCGTGATCGACATAAGAGTTATGCTTATGTGAGGCATAAGCCTTTGGAATTTACCGTTGGCGACAAGGTTATGTTAAAGGTCTCGCCCTGGAAAGGCGTGATCTGTTTTAAGAAACGTAATAAGCTAAGCCTACGATATATCGGGCCATTCAAGATCCTGGCTAGGATCGGCCTAGTAGCATACAGACTTGAACTGCCACAAGAACTCTGTGGAATCCATAACACCTTTACGTTTCGAACCTAAAGAAATGCTTATCCGATGAAAACCTTGTCATTCCACTAGATGAAATCTAGCTCAACGACAAGCTACACTTTATCGAGGAGCCTATAGAGATTATGAACCGTGAGGTTAAACAACTGAAGCAAAGTCGTATCCCTATTGTCAAAGTTTATTCAAACTCTTGGCGAGGACCTGAATTCACGTGGGAGCATGAAGTTAAATTTCGAAGCAAGTACCCCCACCTTTTCTCGGACACACCGTCAACGGATAACACAAATTGATCTCTGAGATAGAGCTCTTTTAACGTGGATAGACTGTAACAATCTGTATTTTCAGGTTATTATTTAACCTCGTACTTTTACTATTTATTTTGATTTCGCGTAAATTAACTTTTACGGGTAACCGAATAGGTTAACCCGCGTACGTCACAACATGTACATTAATTATGAACCCGAATCTAGACTAAGTTTAGTCTACATGTTTATGCATTTTGATTATTTTACATAGATATTTTATATGTCGTACTTTTATTTTCTGTTTTTACGTAAACTTTGCACGTTTTGCCTTTTTTAGCTCATGCATGCACTACCTTTGCACCTTAGCCCTATTTATACTTACGTTAGTAGTATTATTACCCAAAATTTAAACCTTAATACCCCCTAATCCCCTTATAATCAGCCATCACACAAGGACATGTGTCCTTGTGAGGCCACTCCTCGACAAGTGTTAACACACAAATGCATGTATCACCAATTTTTATAGATCAAAACCTCACTTCATTTCTCATTCTTACACTAAGATCAAACACACAATCCTCTCACTTTTGTTTCAGAAACAACACCATAATCTCATTCATTTAGTGGGTTTTAGCTTATTGGAAGCTTATTTGCTTAAGGTGTTGGAAAAGCTAGGGTTGGTGATCATAAACTAGGGTTTCTTAGTTGTTTCTAAGGTTTCTCTTGCACAAATCATCCACCTCCATTGTAAGCATCTAATAAACTCATTTCCATACTTATTTTACATTTACATATCATTGCATGTTCATATTAGCACTTGTAAATACTTGTGGTGTTGTAAAAGTTAATAAAAAGCTAAGATGTTAAAAACAGTTTCTGACCTAAAATTTCAGCAGCAAGTTTCGACTTAAAAACCTAACTTAAACTCATTTATGGGATTAATCCTTTATAACACATTTAATGTTATGTCTTGGGAATCTCCTCGTCAAATTTCGTTAATTATCGAGTTGATTTAGTATTTTTAATAAATCGTACAAAACGATTAGTCAATACAGACATGAATCTGAGAACAGAATTTAAAAAATGTTTTGACCCACTTTAATAGTGACTTGGATGTTTGACCCAGCTGAGATATTTTTAGAGGAGACCTTAACTTATAATCTGAGAATTGAATGGACCCATGACGATAAGTAACGAATGAGATATGACCCTTCAAAGTTGAGTGTAACCTGCTACCCTTTAACAGCTCATGTATACTTGCACATTTTAATTATATAAAATAATTGTTAAGGAATTGGGATGATTTGCTTACATATTCAGAAACTAGACTAAAAAATGATCAATCTAGGATTTTGAACCATGAGATTTCATTAGAAAATGAGCGATTTATAGCTCGACGAAGTCGAGAAAACCTTAAATATTACAACAAGAGGTCACATTTTCTTTTTGATTAAACCGGCACTTTAAACTTGTGTACACGAATTGAGGCCTTAAAGTATTGAAAGTAGATACATTTACCTTAGTTTAGAGAGTTTAATATATAAAATCAGAGTTAAAATGAATTAGATACGCTCGATAGAAGTTGGAATTATGACTTTATAAAAACTAGTTTTTGGAGTTTTATTTATTAAAAGTATAAAATCTTGTTTTCTTAACTTTTAACTTATATGATTTTATAAACGCCTCAGTATGAGCATATAAGAGTGTTATCGCATGGTTAAACTCATTTGCATCGCATACATGGCATACATAACCTAAAATGCACCATTATATTCTAGGTTGCTTTTAGGAATTTCACGGCTTTCCGTTATCTTATATTTCTTTACTTGATATCACATTGCTTGAGGTGAGTTCATAGCCACACTTTTACTCATTTAATTGTTTTATGAACTACTTGGGGAAGATATATGTTATTTCTACTACGGACACAAGTGTTTGAAAATGTATGCTTGAACTGATATTATTATTGCCTAAGTACCACTTATGCTAGAAAGCCCCTAACATCATGAACCGTTAATTACTATGTGTAAACACGAATGATGTGAATAGATCTATTAGGATTGACTTCTCCCATCTGGGTTGACCGGTTAGGCAAACGGACGCACTGCATTTGAGAACTCTAGGTAAAATGGCAAATTACTACTAGGGTAATCATTGTAATAACTTATTGAAAATGGCGTTAACGTTTCGGTTTCATAAGCTTAGTGCAATAATAAATGCTCTACGACTTTTGTATGTGTTACAATAGTCACGATTACTTGAAATCTTGTGGTTCACTGCTTCAATAACAAACCTATGAATTTCACTCAACAATTTTGTTGATGTTTTTAGCTTGTTTATCTTAGGTCCATAAGGTGTTAGCTTTGGCTTGGAGCATAAGAGTCGAACGACATGTTTTGAAGACGTATGCTTTAATGTTTACCAATCGATAAAGTCTAAAAATGTTTATGTATTATGCTACTTTTGGGATCACTTATTTTGTAAACTCTGAAATTCATTTACTGAATGTGTATCTTTTAAAAACGTCTTATTTAGAGGTCGTTTTATATTACCATTTCTTTGTGCTATGAAGTAGTACCCTCAGTTATTTTCCGCTACTATACAGATTTTTAGGGTGCTACATTAGCGACCACCAATCCATCAATAAAATCATAGTTTCTAATTGTGTATACACGTATCTAAAATTACAAATATATGATATCAAGAGTAATACTTGATTGGTAATTATTTCTTGATGTGTTGTATTGATTTGAAGACATTTGATGTTCACAAAGAATGATAACTTCAGTATACGTATGACCCTTTAACTTACTGCTTGATTAATTTTAGTGTTTTATGCATTGACTTTTGGTTTAAGGTAGGTTTTGAGCTTTGTTAAGTCACTTCTATTAGCCGATCCATATATGTGGCCTTAGCCCATAACTATTATTAGTATACTTTAGGCTTTAGCCCATTAAACTTGCTTATTCTCCAAGCTATTATTTTGTATTTAGATATTCAACGGATGAGTCAAAAATAAACCAACTCCCACACGCGATCTTGATCCAAATTTTCGACCAATTCCTCCTGTAGCGCTATACTCCCGCCAAAAACTCCCGCCAAATACTCCAGCCAAAAAATCCCTCCAAATACTCCCGCCAAATACTCCCACCAAATACTCTCGCCAAATACTCCCTCTAAAAATCCCATTTGATCTTACCAAACCCCTACCTTTAGTCATGAATGGAAATCGTCAAATGGTACCGGTTGACTACTTCTTCAACAACGATCTCAAGTATCTGCAAGGAGGAATCTCGACCATGACGTATACAACTTCCATAACGAAGACAAAGGCCGCTCAGTATGATCTTCAAGGCATTGAAGACATGGTTCCAACCATATGGAGTCGTGTTAAAGTTGCCTATGACAAATATGCATTATATTGGAGACAACAACGTAAGACCTTCTATGGGTATGCACGAGGCTTAGAACCCAGTCATGATGTATATTCTACTAAAAGTATTCTGGAAGTAACTCGGGTCGAGGTTATGAAGAAACATGGGTATGGGTATCTGAGAGAGATTGAAGTACAGAGAGCTTATAACGATGTTTACACATTCAAAGAAGGCGACTTCCCAAGACTTCGTCTCAATGACATCGAAGACATGCTGATCCTTATTGTTCAGAACAGGCTCACCAATCTCTCGGGCGATGATGTTTCCGACTTTGCTATAGCACTGTAAATGTTTACCAGAAGCATGGGTATTCAAAAGAGAGTCGAAGATCTTCAACTGGGAGTCGAAAGTTACCAGAATAAGATCAACGTCACCAAGCCAAAAACTACAAGACCCGACCTCAGGAATAAGAACCCATACACTCCATATCAAGACCCTCAAGGATTAATTTATGTTGACAACAAAGGGAGAAACAAGTTGATGTGCTCAGATGAACTTTACAAGTTCAATGATAGGACATTAATAAGGCTTCGAACTTCGTTGGATGACATCACTAAGAATATTCGAATGAAATCAACAATTTTCAAGGTTAAAAGTGTAAATATCAAAGTTTCACATTTTATTCAGATTATACCTTCCATTTTCTGTATTTACAAGTCAAACCCTTAATTTACACAATTTACATATTTAGCCCTTGTTGTTTATTAATTATTTAAACAATATCTTTAATTATCCATAATTACAAAACAAGTCCTTATAGATCCAAATATGACAAATTCATACTTTATACATTAAATACTAACCAAACCTTCCACTTTTCAGAATTTACAATTTTAGTCCCTCTATTTTAATTAATTAATTTCTAATTACTTATTATATGTAATTAACCATTTTAATCCAAAATAATATCAATATGACATTTTATACCCCCCAACTTATTTTATACAGAATATAAAAATTATAATAACATGTCTAAAACAGGCCTCATAGTTTCAGAAATTACAAATCACCCCCTTATACTTTAAAAATCAAATCGGCTAAGTAATAAATCCACAAAACCCTAATTAAATTTTTCCCCAAACATTTCCCAATTTTTATACAATCATTAGCATTAAAAGAACCTGGAAAAATTATTAAAACCCTAACCCTAATTTTATTTCTTTCCTTTTTCCTTTAATTCGCAATAGGCAAACACAATTAAATCCAAATCAATTATTCGAGCCTCTATAAAAATTATCCAACAATTTTTCTGAGTCATATATGATATAAACAACCTTAGAAAAATATAAAATCAATTTTACAAATATTATAAATGCCGATTACATAACTAGCTAAAAATTAGGGTTTCGAACATGTTTTAATTATTTCGACCAAAATAACATGCATGATAATTTTTCTTAAGCATAGAACGAATTAATATGATGAAAAATGAGATACAAAAATACCCTTGATGATCCTTGATGATTTTTCGAATTATTGAATTCGGTTGTGTTTATTCGAATCAAACGATTACCACGATCGAACCAAGCACTCTACAATCTTCCCACTATTTTTCCCACCTTCCTTGATCTTCAAAACACCTTAGAAAATTCGTCCTTGCCCTTGGAAAATTCTTGGTGCCGCCTCTTTTGATTTTAGGGTTTCGGTTATGTTTTGTTTTTAGGTTTTAACAAAATAAAATCATAAAAGAAATATAATGGGTATTATGGCCGAATTTATGGGCTTTTAAAGTGATTAAATCAGATTTTGTAACTTGCCAATATTTATTTTGTAACTATCCATATTTATTTGATATTAATTGTAAGGTATAAATAATTAAATATACATAATTCGGCATTAATGTATATACATAAATATTAATTATTTTTCTTACAAAATATAAGGTATTTTAATCTTACATAAATTTCATAATTGTCATATGTTATATTTTTATAATTTCTAGAATTAAAATGAAATTTATCCATGCTTTTATGTACTTTTCTTGCATTAGGGTATTTTGGTAATTTTACATTTGTTGAGATTTTTAGGTTTTACAGTCCCCGACCAGACCGTACCATTTCGGTCTGGTCCTCGGTCTGACGTTTTGGACCAACTCGGTCTCGGTCCGGTCCAGTCTTAACCGATCCGGTATGATCTTCGACCGATGCTCACCCCTATTTTAGACTTCAACTCTGAGCAGTCTTAACTTCAACTAACAACAGTAACTTTATACTAACAGTACTAAATTATACCAACAATAGTAACTAGCAGTAGTAACTTTATACTACCAGTATTAACTACTTAGCATAATTTCCATTATATACCTGAGCAGTAGTAACTCTAAGAATCATCTTGAAGTCTTTAAGTCCCAACAATCCTCCCCTAAACTTGAGGTTCATCTTCTGAATCTTCAAGTTTCTTCCTTAAAAGTCTTCATCACTATCAGGAAGATGCATTCAATTACTTCATTGACCTTTTTGCTGCTTTACCATGAGCTTGAGTAGTTGATAGCACATCTCATTCCAATAATCAGCTTGAAGTTTCTTGTTGAGCATATTTGTGATTGTTATTGTTGTGAGGGGATATCTCTTTTCAACTAACATAAAGATGTATAGATTTTGAAATCTCACAAAGTGTACTCCACTAGAGTCAAACAACTTCCAAACAGTCACTTTGTATCCCTGTAGACTCCTCCATGTTTCACTCTTTATGTCAGGTTCAAACATTACTGTCAGATCACCCCCAGAACACTTTTTCATAATCATCCTCTAGCCTTGTATTCTTATGTTTAGTTTTTACCAACTTCTAGAGAATCTCTAAGTCTTCTCTACTAATGTTCTGAAGCATCCTAATCATTGATGAATATCTATTTGTACTTCCATCAGCTCTTATCAAGCGATAGAATCCCTTCTGTCCTTCTTTAACAATCTTGTTGATAAAAATATATTGCCTAAAAACATTACTAATATTTTTTCACATCTTTACGTTTTGATAATCACAAAATATAAAAAACGTTCAATGTAAAATTAAACGTAAACAAGTAATTAGTAGTAAATTCTCATTTCAATAAATACATCACTTAAAGGTATAAATAAATAAATGCTTAATGCATTTTATGATCAAAGGAAATTTTTATTCAACCTCACACTTTTATAAAATGTTGTAAAAATTTTATAAACATTACAAAACATTTTCTACAATTAAAAGAAATGTTTTATTCAAAATAAATATTTTGAAATTCAAATTTTTAGACCTAAAACGGCTAAAAAAGTTCCAAAAAATCCCCCTACACAAAAGACAAACTAGGGAAGCCTCAGTCTAGGGTGGCCCCCTTAAATACATGGTCGGCCCCCTTAAAATTAAGGGGACCGCCCACCTATTTAAGGGGACCGGCCCTAGGTAGACGCTCCCCCAGTTTGTCCTATAAATACTGGACTTTTCCCCATAATTTTCTCACCTTTTGCATTCATTCTTTCTGTTCTAAAACAGCAAATAAACTAACTAAAGCTAACTGTTGTTAAAACAAAAGGACTAACAGTGAAAGAAAAAAAAAAAAAAAGAAAGAAAGATAAATAAGAAAAAAAAAAAATAAAAAAAAAAAAAAAAAAAAAAAAAAAAAAAAAAATATAAAAAAAAAAAAAAAAAAAAAAAAAAAAAAAAAGAAGAAGAAAAAAAAGAAAAAAAAAAAAAACACAAGGACTAATGGGGAAACAACAAACTGACAAGGGGGACTAACAGTTGTAACTATAAAAGAGTAAATTACACAATTGATCCCTGAAGTGGACCCCGATATGCAAGGTAAGTCCTAAGTGCTTATTAGCCTAAACTCAAAAAAACAAACTTACTTATCAGCTTAAGGGGAACCTTTTTCATAATAAGCACTTAGTCAGAAGTCAACTTAATAAGCAGAAACGTGAGCTTAATGGGGCTTCAGAACTTAATAAGCTTAGAGCTTATTTGTCTTGGCTTTTTGGGATTTTAATCAACAAACAAGCATAGAAACTGGGGACAGATAATAGGAAAGGGAGTCCTAAATACGCTAAGTTATCTAGAATAAGCCCTAACATAAGCTTTTTAATTGTTAAGACGATGTTGACAGCTTATAAAGAAAACACAAAGTAGGGACTTTAACCTAATTTAAGCAAAGCTAAAGAGTGAGTTAACTAAGAAAGCTGGGAGGATTTAAAGAACTAGTAATAAGCTACAATAAAAAGCTAAAAATCCTAAGTGCTTAATACAAAATAAGCTAGATAAAAGAGGCTGAAAATGGTGCTCAGCACCAGGGGAGCATGCAACAGTGGCTAGGGGGCTTTTTGGGCTTATGCAAATAAGCTCTTAAGAGCTTTTTAGCCAAAACAAATCACAAACAGAATTAAAGGGCATATTATTGAGCTTATTTCCAAAGGATTGGGGCTTAAGGCCTAATTAATACTGCTGATAATTGGGCTTAAAAGTGAGGGATTTCAAGAATTATGCAAAGCTAAATTTTGACTAATATTGTCAAAGTAAAAGGGACTAGGGTCCACGGGTTAGGGGTTAAAGTGGCTAGAAACACAACAACAAGCACAAAGAAGGTGTGCTTAAGCTGCATAAGCAGCTTAAGTGGTTTAGCTTGACTTTTGCTTATTGGAAATTGACAGAAAGCAAAGGGGACTCAAAAACGGATTTTGACACTAAAAATGGTAATTAAAAAGGCTTAATAAACCCTACACACTCAGCCAAAGTTGGCTGAGTGAGCTTGACCCACAACAAACCCATTATGACCCATTTTAACACTAAACCAAACACCCCCTTATTTTATAAATTCGGGTTTTTTTTTGCTTTTTTAGTTTAGTAAAAGCTATGAAATATGGTTACAAGGAAGTTTAAATAACTTTAACACATGTCTAAACAAGTTTAAACAAGATTAAACTACTCAAATGATACTTCAAATTTCGACAATGGTAATTTTCACAAACACACTTAACTACGAATTAAAGACTGAAAGTATTCACAAAATGAAATCTTTAGAAAAGAAACTGAGTACACGAATAATTATCAAAAGCAAGCTTGAAGTAAAATTGTAAACTAATAAAGGAAAAAAAAACAGGATAAAAAATAGATGTTTGTGCTCGACTCTGGGATTCTTTCTTCTTTTATCAGCAGCTTCTTTGCCTACTGCTTGCTGGGACGACGTTGTTGTAAGAGTACAACACTCCCCAAGCAATCCTAGCCTTCTCTTTGTCTTGACTTCATCTCAGCCATTGAAGGGGTTCGTTGGGTTGAGTGTTTTGCCAGGGGAGAGGGTTATAGGGTCAATGGGTTGTGGGAAGTGGTGTGGGTGAGCTGTGAGGGGTACTTGGGAGGTGGTTTGGCCTTGTAAACCATGGGAAAGGGCTGTATAAGTTTTGGCGGGTACGATGGTGGTTGCAGGGATGGTACGAGGTTTAAAAGATAACTTTGGGGAAGAGGCAATAATGGCCCCTCTTCTTTTCTTCTCTTTTCATTTCTTTTTAAGCTGATTTTAGTTATAAACATGTTTGGAAAGTGACACAATTAGTCCCTCCGTTTTATAACAAAAGAAATAAAGAAAGGGTTTTGGAAATGGCAATAATGGTCCCTGCTGTTTATAACTAAAAGAGAAAAGAGGGTTTTTTGGAAAATTGCAATTTCAGCCCTTGTGTTTGTTTAAATCATTTTTCTTTATAAAACAACTTTCAAAATTGGCAGTTTAGCCCCTAAAGTTTATAAAAATTGAATTGTGGGCTTTTGTTGGGCTTGGGTTTTGTGTTGGGCCCATTGGGCTTGTATTGGGCCCACTGGGTTTGGGTTTGGGCCCAATAAGGTTTAGGCTTATGTTATTGGGCTTTTTAAGGCCCAATAAGGTACAGGTTTGGTTATTGGGCTTTTTCAAGCCCAATAAGGTTATGAAGTGGGTTTTGTGTGTACAATGGCTGAGATTGGCTGTAACTGGGCTAGGATTGGGCCTTCAAAGTCTTCACAGTCTTTGTCAATTGCACACAAATGGGCTGTTGTAATTGATTGAGGGCCCATTTGGTCTTCACAGTCTTCATAAATATTGGGCTACCCCCCGGCCCATCAGAAGGGTAAGGAATGCATCATTAGTATTCTCTTCAGTTCCCGGCTACCGGTTTGACTTGCTGATTTCTTTCATATTGACTCTGACTTTGTCATTTTTGGGACATTTGTCTTGATTTTGCACATTCTTTTCCCATTCCATGCTCTATTTTGTCATTTTGTGGCTTATGTTTTCTCTGTCTTTTGTGTGGTTGATATTCCACCTCCTGCACAATACAAATGCAAAACAAACAAATAATTTATTCGAGTTTTTATGTTCTGTATTAGGTCATATATAAAGTCTCGTTTTTAGAGGTAAAATATATGTGTAATTAAATTTACACAAAACCAAAACAAATCCTTTGATTACCGAATAAGAAGTCTTTAAGATTTATGATAAGGCCATTATGGCATAAAGAATGAAAAGCACCCCTCCGCAAAACTAAGATTCGAAACTCCAAGTCTTGAAATATTTTTAAGAATTTTTCTCAACTTGGTCGTTAGCTTTTTCCCCGGGCGCATTTCATCATTATGTCTTGAATAGATTTTTCAAATTGACGGTTTTGGGTTATGGCATGGAACACTAACCGGGATCAACAACGAGCATATAATTTGTTACTAGATATTGAACTTGGACAGCCATTGGTTGGACGTGTCATTGGACTTCCTTTATTTAGATGAAAGCACCGTGACCTTTGTTTACCCATCATGTTTCCAACGTCTACCACTACTTTAGCGGAGGAGATGAGTAGTAAGGAATCGTGGGTCCTTTATAAGCAATCAATCATTTTGGGTGGTAATACATTTCAAGTCTACCTTCGGGTTAGTAATGGTGTTACTAGGGAGTGTCCCTGAACCTGAAGTAGAAGCGGTATTGGAATTCACAAACTTGGAAAGCATGTCCGTTAAATTAGTCATTTGATTTTGCAAATTTTGGTTTTGATTCTGCATATTTCTCATCACTGCATCATTAGCTTTGACATAATTTTGAAAATCATCCTCGACACACCTTGTGTTTGCGGAGCTGGAGCTTGGTAAGGTTGAGTTTGGTGAACCGGGGGTTGATTAATCGGAGTTCAGTAAATTTGGCCTTGATTAACCGGTGGTTGGTAGGTGGAAGCTTGGTTGTAATTATTTCCTCAATTTTGGTTGTAACGGTTTTGGTTATTTCCTTGGTTGTTTTGAACGGGAGGAAAACAGGAAGGTCGAATTTGATTAGCAATCGGGGCTCGGTAATCGGAATTTCCTTGATTGAAATTAGTTGTTGCTGCTTGGTTAACAAACTCTTGAATATTGTCACGATAAACGTTGCCATCGGTGGCGGGAAAATTTCGGTAAGAATAAGTACCACCACAAGTAACACAACTTTCCTCGACCTCTTTGACGGGAGCGAGAGCTTGGGTTTGGTTTTTCTTTTCGAGAAGTAAAGCTTTCACCATATGTTTAAGTTCAGCAATATCAGGAGAAATACCGTGGGTAGAACTGCTCGAACTCACTTTGGCAACAACTGGTTTGTTACATGAATTACGAACTTTGGATTTGCTTTCAATGATTCTTAGGCAATCACGAGGCATTTTATCCAAAAAGTTACCACCTGCGACGGAATTCAATGAATCTTGATCATTAGAGTTCAAAGCATTATAGAAAGTATCGAGTTGATGTAACTCTGAAAATCCATGATGTGGGCATGCTCTAAGAAGATCATTGAATCGGTCCCATGCCTCGTAGAAAGTTTCATTAAATCTTTGTTGAAATCTCATGATTTCATTTCGAAGATTTGTTGTTTTGGAAGGAGGGAAAAATTTGTTGATGGATTTCGAAACAAGATCATCCCATGTGTGAATGGATCGAGGGGGTTCTTTTTCTAGCCAAATCCGGGCTGCACCCTCGAGAGAAAATGGGAAAAGCATAAGCTTTACCGATGTACTCGGGACGTTCAGGAACTTCATCGTAGAAGTGATCTTGTTGAAATAACGGATGTGAGCATGAGGGTCTTCTTTGTCATGTCCGAAGAATTGTTTGTTTTGAACGAGGGTAAGCAAACCGTGCTTAAGCTCAAAGTTATCCGCGGTAATTTCTGGCACAACGATGGCATCCTCGTAACCCACGGTGGGTGCTTCAAGCAATTGAGCCATAGTACGAGTATCATCCATTGTAACTACGGGAATAGGTTCAATAAGATTGAATGGTTCAACAAAAGTCGGATTGACTTGTTGTTGTTGACGGTTAGAATTATGAGATTGAGAACGAGTGCGCATGCACTAAAATATATAAAGAAAATTTATACTAAAAAAAATTTAGTTTTTTTTTTGGTTTTTTAACAATGAATTTTAAATACGGACAATGAGATAAGACACTTAAACCTAATAATCAACTTGCTTGTCAGTAACTCTTCAAAAGAAAAACACACAAATTAGTTTGTTTAACTTTCGAAGGTGAGCCGTACGTCGCAAGAGACACTAAAGGTAAGTTTTTGATCTTTGGTTCGGGAATGTATTGATGGATAATACTTCAATTGAAAGTATTATTTGTTGGTGTTCTTTTACCAACTTGGTGAATTTTTTTTTTCTTTTTATGGATAATGTTTTTATGTTTTTGGTTTTTCTTTTTTTTAGATTTTTGGTTTTATATTTTAATTATACTAATAAAAGAAAATGAAAAATATTTTTGTATTTTTTATATGAAAATAAACAAAATAACTTCTCTTGGAAGGATCTTCAAACAAAAATTTTCAAACGGCTTCAACAATCGTAGACAATCCTCCCCGGCAGCGGCGCCAAAAACTTGATCACTTCTGACTACACTCTTTAATATATAGTAAATATATATAAAATATACTTATAAATATATAAAAAGAAGGGTAGGAATCAAAAGATCTCAGTTATAGTAATCCGGAAGTATGATTCCCGGGTCGTTATCCCCGATGAGGAAAGCAATTGAAAGTCGAGAGTCGTTTTGAGAATCGATGTTTGAATGGGATAAGATTGATATTGTTTTTCTAAAACTACAAGAAAAATAAGGCAAAAACTTAAAACTACTTAAGGAAAAACAAATTTTAGCTAAAAACGTAAAACGGAAACCCTAAACTGTGACTAAAAACCCTAAATTTCCAAAAATAAACTTAAAATGAATTTTTCACTTTTAATAGACTCTAATTAACTAAAAAGTAAGATTAAAGAAAACTAGAATGAAAACGGAGTTGATTTGAGCTTAAAAACACGAAAAACGTGAACGGGAATGA
The DNA here is from genome assembly GCA_026074375.1 of Tanacetum coccineum. Classification (NCBI taxonomy): domain Eukaryota; kingdom Viridiplantae; phylum Streptophyta; class Magnoliopsida; order Asterales; family Asteraceae; genus Tanacetum; species Tanacetum coccineum. Next base: position 8,078 of record BQNB010100023.1, on the reverse strand, counting down.
ATCCCGTTCTTTAAAAAGTGAAATTTTGCAAATTAAACCCTACGGAAGCAAAACTATTTTTCCTAGGAACTATATGATAAAAGAAAATTTTCTAAAAAAGAATTATATTTTTTTGACTTTTTTATAATTTTTTATGAATTAAAAACGATTTTAAAGAAAATTAAATATAAAAAATACTAAACATTTTATAAAAATTATGAAAAATAGCTTGAACAATAAGGAATCTAAGAAAAATAAGTTGGGAAACACAGCTTATCGAATAAGCTGTGTAATAAGCAAAAACAGCTTATTATACTTAAAGAGCTAAAACGTATATAAGGAATAGATTTTGCAAAGGAATACCGGATGAGCTATTGTAGCACAATGGTTGGGAGTGTGGGGGATAAAACGCTTGGTGAGGGTGGTAGAGGTCCCGGGTTCGAGCCTTGCTCACCCGGGGCTTCCCACTATCCCAAGTGTTTTTATTTTCGCCATTTTTTTATAACTTTTTAGAAAACTTGAAAATAAGCACTTTTTACAAAGCAACCTTTTTTATAAACCTCAAATAAGCACAGAAATAAGCTAAGTAAGACAAAAATAAGCTAAAATACTCTAAGTCCTAAAAAACTAACTGTTTGTATTTTTTTAAAGGGGAATAAGCAAATAAAAATGACAAATAAGCTAAAACAGACAATAAGCTATGTCTAAAAAGCACATAAGAACAAAAATAAGCACAAATGATAAGCTAGATAGACAGAAAAGCTAAAAAGGCTTAAATTCACTTGAAATTTACACTAGAAAGCAAATAAGCTCAAATAAGCAAATGGCAAAACCAAAAATAAAATAAAATGGGCTTATACTAACCTAATAAGCTAAGTTAAACCTAAATAAGCAATAACAATAAGCAGATAAGCTAAAATATAGAAATAAGCACTTACGGTGTAACTGTTAACTCAAACAACCTTATAAGACACCTTTAAGCTTATTTTTCAATAAGCTAAAGGATCCTTATGGACTTTTGGCTTAATACCCTAAAAAGTATACATAGAATACAATTTAAAAAAACTTTCAAAAAGCATTTTGAAAATAAAAAACTTAAAGAAAAAGCTAAGTGAAAATGGCTTTTTGACTCAGTGCCTGCTGAGTTTTCTTTTGGTTTTGAAAAGACAAATTATTTATTTGCAGCTTAAAAACAGATAACCAATTGAACTTATTTCTAAAAGGTAATTTGAGACAAATGATTATTGACCTAAAAACTACTTATGTTTTGAAAATCAAGACCTATAAACTAAAATTATTCTCTGATTTTTAACCCTAAAATTGACTATTTGTCTGTTTTTCCTATTTGATGCACATGACACTTAAATGTCCAAAACTTAAATCCAAAAGTGCAAACAATAGGACTTGCTTTTGACACTTTAAAAATACTAAATTAAAGGCAAATGAAATAGTTTAATTACCTAAAAAAATTAAACTAAAAATGCTTACTAAAATGAACTAATGATGACAGATTTAGACTAGCTACTAGCAAACTTTATAAAAAAAACTAGATTAAGCCTATTTAACTTGTTAACCCTACTCTTATAAACCTGGTTATGAGATTTAAAATGAAAATGAAGGACCAAATGGCCTATAGCAGTACTAACTCTTAGTTAGTACTGATATGCCAAACACCCCCTTATTTCCTTTAAAATCCAGTTTAAGCTTATAAAAGTGAGAATTAATGATTAATTATCAGATACTAGATATTAACAAGCTTTTAACAGACCTAATAAGCATTCATAAGCAAAATAAAATAGAAATAAGCAAGCTATAAGCACAATTAAACTAAAATGCAGGTTTAAGCTAAGTATTAAAGACAAAAATGGTAAATTGAGAACTTACTTAAACCTTTGCACAAACAAGGCTATCAAATGCTCTAATAGCTATCAACAAGCTCCATCTTATCAAGTGATAAGCTGGTAGGGTCCTAGAAGTCCTTCCTTAATTGACTTCCCTTCCATTAATAAGCTTTGGTAATATTGATTATGAGATTTGAGTTTGATAAGCTCACCTAAGCTTTTAAGAGCTTAGTTGAGTTGATAGCCATCTTAAGAGTAGAGATGACAGCTTAATGAGGGCTTATTAAACAGTAGAAAGCTTATTTAACCATTTTACAAATTTAGTAAAATAGATTAAAACATAAGACTTATATTAATAAAAATAGATTACAAAGCTTTTTAAATGAAAGTTACAAAGATTGAACGATTATAAGCTAGAAAATACAATAAGCTATAAGCTAATTTACACTACTCCTAATTAAGCTAGATCATCCTTGTGAGTGAGGATGCCCTTGTATTTATAGCAGGATAAGGAAGCTTCTAGGTCTTCAAGTCAGTTAAACGCTCCATTGATCTTGTCCCTTAAATCATTCTAATCATTGGATCCATTTTCTCAACCGTTGGATTGATTTGATGAGCACACGGATTGCCAACGTGGCATTCCGTATGTTAAAGCCTTTTATGCTTCTTTTGTACTAGATTTAGTGCAAAATCTCAATCATTGGTGTGTTTTTTTAATTGCACGTGTGTCCTTCCTTGTGCGCTTGGAATAATAAGAGCTCTCAAGGACCTATAACTCTGCCACATCGTACCTCGTTACTTGCATTGTTGAGCCACGTCCTCAATTTGGATTTACCCCATGATTTTGACGGGTAATTTATTGAAGAAGACGATGAACAGTAAAAAGGGATTCGCACCCTTTTCAACTGTTTATATCTTTGTTTGACCCAGGTGTGCTTGTTGACATGGGCTCGGGTTTTATAGAAAATGGAATTGGGCCGGGGATTTGGGCTTGGTTATAAGGGTTAAGTTATAAAGGGATAACGACCGTTATCTCTTTATTATAAAGGGTTTATTATAAGGGATAACGACCGTAATCTACTTAAACAAATAAAATCAACTAAATACCTTTGCTAAATGGATTTTGAGCTTTTGGATTATAAGCTTACAATGGAAGAGCTTATG
>BQNB010100022.1:0-23540 GCA_026074375.1 Tanacetum coccineum | reverse complement strand
ATAACTTTACTTAAGAAATCTCTAATTTACTAGTTTTGTCAATAATCATTTTTATACATAACCAAATGGGTACAAGTGTATTTCTTTCCATATGACCTTATTTTAGTGTTCTATTAACATGATTAAAAGTCCATAATCAATATTAACATGTCTTATGTATTTCTTTAAGTTGAAACATATTATGAAGTTATGAAAACCCTAATTAATCCATAATCATGTTTACACCAAAACAATATGATACAACATTTTCTCATCCTTTTTAACATAATGTAAGTATTAACACAACATATGTATAAGTAATCCATGTGGTCATTTCAAGTGAAAACTTTATTTTCATGATTAAAACTTAAATGGTGATATAAGCTAAATAGAAATATCATATGCATAATAATGAAAGTTATAGCAACATAAAGAGTTTAAATGGACCTTAAGAAGAATGATGATGATGATGTACAAGTACTAAACCCTTGTTTAGCCACAAAAACCAAACTTGCACTTAATAAACCCTTAGCTTCCTTAACTAAACCCTAGCTTCCTTTTTCTTGATTATAACTTGGAAATGGTTAACCAATGCTTGCAAATGTCTTAGTACATCTTAGAATATGTGTATATAGAAGTGTAAGGGTTGTAGAAAATTTTGTATGGATTTGGTTGGGAGGTGGTATTGAGCCGTGGCCTATATGGGCATAAAGGAGAGTGTTTTGTGAATTTTATCTAAGTGTTAAGTGTATAAGAGTTACTTGCTAGTTGCTTGCATGATATATAAGATGTATAGTTGGTCAAGGGAACATGCAAGTTTGTCAAGGAACATCGGTATGGCCTTTAGGGTGGTCCTTAGTCAAAGTAAAGCTAGGTATGGAGCATCATTAAGATAGAGAGAGAGGAGAGGAGAGAGAGATCATTTGACCAAGTTGTAAGACTTATCAAAATTATCATGTATATATTCATACATGTTGTATGAATTTCGGCAAAACAAAGATAGATATGATATATTTATGTAACTTTTATTTATTGGGTATAAAAGTGGGTATTTGTTGAAGCGTAGAAAAGTTTTCGTGGTTCCGGGAGTGCCTAAACGCAATTTATCGCGAAACGTATACACTTTACGTATCCGATAAAAATAAAATGAACAAAGTTGATAATTATCATTAAAATAATTATATAACCCTTGATTGATGTAAACATTTAATTGTGTGTTGTCCTCGTTTACATTGTATGCAAATTTTATGGCGTACGCGATTTAACTTATCGTTACAATGTTTAAGCAAACACGTACAATACTAAATATATTGTACATTATTGACGTCGTCCAAAGTCTCTTGAAAACACAGGGTGTTATAACCTCCCTTTGCTATTGTAACAAATGCAGTCCGTTGTTTCCCGTGTTGCTGTTCCACTTACACCAGGTGTGTATTTTCTGTTGTTCCAGCAGCATAAGTAGTTTGTCTCCCCTCTGAAACAGGTTGCAGTTACTTTTCAATCATAGATGGGAGCTTGTTGACGAGGGTTTAAGACGAGTATCCTTAGCTGATTGGTTCGGTAGTAGGATACTGGGATGTGACAACAGTAGTTAAGAATGACATCATGTGATTAATCGCATCAATTGGATCATCTCATTTCTTGAACATTGGAACAACTAGACTGGAGTCTGGTTGGGAAAATTCAGGTTGTTGCTGTTGATAGGCTGTGGGAGCATATTCCAATTGTGGGATTGATGATTGTGGAGAATAAACGTTGTGGTGAATGGTGGATTGGTACTCATTTGATGGATAAGTAATTGAAAGAGGTGTTGATTGATTGGTTGTGAATGTTGTAGTCTGTTAAGGTGTAACAAAACTGTGAAGAATGGATATGGTGAACATGAAGTTGAGATAGAGACTTGGGTGAGTGTGTAGATGGATTGATAAGCTGGCCTGAGTTAATTCGGTGAGATGCACCTAAAGCAAGAGAGATCGGAGTGGCGTCATCGCAATCAAACGAACTCATTTGCCATGGTCTTTCATGTTGTTGCAAATTAAGCATGAAGTGATCAACATTTGGTAGTGTGCAAGTCTTTGGACCAAATTTATACATCAGTGTACTAAAATTTGCTCCATTCATCAGGAAGAGTGTTTAAAAACTTGGTGTTAACTTGAAATTGCTCCAACTTGAAACTGCTCCAATGGCATCTTGTAAATGTTCATATCATTGAGTAACAGAGTGAACCTCAAGTAGTACTCATGTAACGTCTCTCCTTTCTTGTAAGTGAACTTATCGAATTCATCATACAGCTTGCACTCACGTTCTTGTTTTGTTAATGACGTTCCTTGCATTAGCAGTTTAATCTTCTCCCAAAGATCTTTTGCCACACGATGTTGACTCACAAGAGCATAGATTTCAGTTGGTAGGCCTTGGAGAATGATGTTTATAGCTTTGATGTCGCAATCTGCTTGAATGGCTTCAGCTGGAGTCAGTTCAACATATTCCTTAAGCCTTGTTACTCCATCCTCAGTGATTGAAGGCCAAACAAGTGGTCCTTTTTCAACAGATGCAAGAATCATTCTTCCATGTGGTCTATTCATCATATAAAGTTCCATTCTGCTTTTCCATGAATCATACAAGTGTTTTTCAAGCATCGGTGGTTTGTTGTCTCCTCCAGAAAGAAGTGACTTATCAGCAAGAGTCGTCATTGTGGTATCAAAAAGATTACAAATTGATCGATCGGTGGTAGAAAGAAATTGTGTTTGGTTATGTGATTTTTGAGTCTTGAAATGAAACTACACGGGATTTTACAATTCTAGACAAAACCGGGAAAACAAGTGTTTGTTTCACGGGATTTTACAAGTCAAAGAAAGAACCGTATAATTTAGAAATGAGTTTGTTAAGTTTAAATTTAATTTGGTTTCACTAGTTCGGTTGACAAAAAAAATTAGCTTGTTCGGTCCTTACTCGTTCGGTCCTGCTAGTTCGGTTATCACTAGTTCGATTGTCAAAGTACACCTAGTTCGGTCCTACTCGTTCGGTCCTTCTTGTTCGGTTGTCACTAGGAAAGAACTCGTTCGGTTGTCACTAGGAAAGAACTCGTTCGGTTGTCACTAGGAAAGAACTCGTTCGGTTGTCACTAGGAAAGAACTCGTTCGGTTGTCACTAGGAAAGAACTCGTTCGGTTCCAACTAGAATATGCTAGTTTGGTTGACTTGTTCGGTCCAACTCGTTCGGTTTCCTTGTTCGGTCCAACTCGTTCGGTCACAACTACTACGAAACTCAAATCTTCAAAACTCAAAAAAACATGATTTTCAATGGTTTTTAGCAAAAAATCTAGTACAACTAGTGTTATACTAACCTATAGGAACGCATATAATGAAAACTTTAAGGTTTTTAAGCCAAAAATTTGAACATCACTATTTGCTCTTTGTAAAGGTTTTTGAACACAAATCAAACACAAAAACTAAACACACCACTCCATGGCTCTTGATACCAATTGAAGAATACTAGTAATCTTAAGATCAAACCAAGAACAAGAGTGAGATGTGGGTTGTGATGTTAGAGAGAGATTGGATGGAAAATGGATGAATTGTATAAAATGAGATATGGAAAAATGGAACAACCAACCCTCTCCAAGGCTAGGAGAGGGACTTATATATGTCCTATGAAGGCCGGCCATGGGCTACGTTGGGCCTCCCATGGGCCTTGGGCCAGACTAGATTACTAATCTAATCATTATACTATCTACAAGCTAAAACTATTACAGCTTGGAAGTGACCGACACTTTTAGTGTTTCCAACAGCAACTTTTTGGTTTTCTAAAAAAAAGGTGGCTTATGTAGGCCTAAAACTAAGCTAGAAAATAAGCTTCAAAATGAAAAATAAGTTAGAACAGATGGAGTGTGACCTTCAATGAGCTTATGCTCAAAATTTCAAATCCTAAAAACTATTTTAACTAACTGAAATTTGAAAATAAAAAAACAGTTTTTAGACTAAAAGACACTTAACAAAAACTTTGACAGATTTTAACAACACAAAAGTTAAAGAACAGACACTTGTATCACTGCATTTAGACACTAAAAAGAACACAAAAACAACACTCAAAAACTATTTTCAAAATTCTAATCAAATAAGCACATTGGGACTGTTTTTGAACCAACAGTTTCAAACACCTATTAGACAAAACAATGAAATAAGCTTTTAAACTTTAAAAACTTTTTGAAACAGGTTAAAACAACATAAATAAGCTTGGTAAAGTAGGCTAAATGACCCAAATGGTTTTTCAACTAGTTTTGACCCATTTTTACCTTTAACCCAAACACCCCTTTAAGTATTCCAAATTAATTTTTAACCTGATTTTTGAGGAATTATGCACAAAGTTTTGAACACAGATGACTGATTCGTGTTTAGGTATATACTTATATAGCAACCCTAATACAGATCCCAACCGAATGCCCTTGACCAAGGCAAAAGGTCAAATTCCACAAAAGGACAGTTTTAAGGTAAAACTTAAACAAAATGACATCAAGGCAATAAAAATACATAAATAAGCATAAAAGAACATAGATAAGCAATAAAAAGCAGTAAATAAGCATAAATTAAGCACATGAACAGTAATAAGCAAAAATGAAAAAAATGGTAACTTACAAAGGTCCACAGCTTTTGAGTATGATTCAAGGACCCAATTCAGTCCAAAACCAACCTATATGCTTCCCAAGAAGCTCTAAACATGCCACCATAATTTACCATGCCTCCACGAATTGAGTGCCTGAATTTGTTGGTGTTTTTTGTGATTTTTTTTGTTTTTTATACAGAAAAGTAAACATCTATTATATAAACTTTATTGACACAAAAGCTTATATAAGAACTTAATCAAAAGTATTTAAATGACAAGTAATTTAAATGACAATGATTAAAGAAAACTTGAAAATTTCATTAACTTAAGAAAAAGTACAATACTTGAAATTTAAATGACAGTAATTAAATGACAAGTAATTAAAGGACAATATTAAAATGGATAAATTTTGTTAATACAAGATTGGACTTAACAAAAATTCGACCCCGAAACAATGAACTACACTAGCCTATATTTATACTAAGTCTTGGGTCTTTAAGTCTTCTTGTTGTGTGTTTCTTCACTAAGTAGAAAGACCACTTGTGTTTGTTGTGTGAGTATAAGTCAAAAGCTCATCCTGTCCATCCATTTTTCTTTGTCCCCAAGGTCTTAGATCTTGACCGTTGATCAATTTGCAGCCAATGTGTTTGTTTAGGATTGCCAAGGTGGCAATGGAATCTTGTGAGGTGGGGTTGTAGTTATGAGAGTGATGGATTGTTTGTAGAACAGAGGTTGAGGTGGGGGAAAAGAGACAATGAATAGTGAAAGGGATGTTTGGCAGGAAATTTGGGTGTACTCTATTTTGATTTGGTGTACGGTAAAAGTTTGGGGCGTTGGCATAATTGGTCCCTCAATATGTATAAGGTGTTTGCAATTTCAGTCCTTTGTGGTGATGAAGTTTAGGGATTTTCCAGGTTTGGCCCCTTAAGGTGTATGGTAAGTTTTCACAGAAAGTCCATGTGGTGATAAAAGTTTGGGGACTTGGCAGGTTAAGCCATCCAAGTTGTTATTTGGATGTTTACATAGATAAGCCCTTTTGGCTTCTAATTGTTTTGGGGCCGATGTATACTTAAAAGGGATTTTGGAGGCCACGTCATGTATATAGTAATGGCCTTTACGATATATACACTAAAATGGGCCTGAAAATAAGAGACTTAAAGTCTTATAATTCTTATGTACATAAATGCTAATGGGCTTGACACGGCCCCTTAATTGGTCCGGTGGGTCCATTAATTTATTGTCTTCAGTTTTGGCTTTTGACTTTGACTTTTTTTGTTGATTTGACTTTGACTTTTTGACTTTGGCTTTTTCTGCTCTTTCCGTTCCGTGCTCGTGTTTGTCCGTTTTGGCTTGATTTTTCATCCCTTTCTTTGATATCCGTTTCCTGCACAATATAAATGAAAACATACACATACAATGTATTTTTGGTACGTTTTTCGTCATTTAAGTCTGATTTTAATGGAAAATGGTATGTGTAATTAAGCACATACCAGAACTTCAAAGGAAATGAAGGCGTTGTCGGTTTAACCCGGTGGATTGAAAAGAAGGTGAATCAGTTTTCAATATCAGTGGTTGTGCTATTGAAAATTAGGTTAAGTTTACCACCTGCACTATGTTAGGGGCTGCTTTGACCTAGTGGAATGGTCAGATAAGAACCTTAGGTCTTGATGCATATTCGATGACTTGGGAAGTACTCAAAAAGAAAATAACGGACAAGTATTGTCCGCAGGGTGAAATCAAGAAACTAGAAATCAAGTTGTGGAACCTAAAGGTCAAAGGGAACGATGTTCCAACATACACTTGAACTTCCAAGAGCTACCCCTGAAATGTACCAAGTTTTGTTACTAATAAACTGAGAAGGTGACAAGTTATATCCAGTGGGACTCCTGATAACATTTTATGGAAATGTTGAAGTCTCAGACCCAAGACATGAATATACTATTGAGTTGGCCAACGACTTGATGGATCAGAAACTCCGTACCTATGCGGAAAGGCAGACTGACAACAAAGGAAGGCTGATGATTCATCCAAAAACAACCATGGCCATCAACAACGATCCTTCAAGAGACAGAATGTCACCAAGGTCTATAATATGGGCGCGGGTGAAAAGAAGCCGTATGGTGGATCTTTGCTCAAGTGCACCAAGTGCTATTTTCATCACAATGGTCGGTGTACTCAAAAATGCCACAAATGTAACAAGGTAAGGCACTTTTCCTGCAACTGTAGTAGTTCTGGCAACACTAATGTTGCTAATGCTCAAAGGGACAATAGGGCAGTTCCCAAGGGGAATGGTTGTTTTGAATGCAGAGCTCCAGGACATTTCAAGAGAGATTGTTCAAAATTGAAGAATAAGGATGGGGGAAATGGGGGGGGGGGGGGGTGGGGGGGGGGGGGGGAATGCCCAAGGCTAGGTATACGCAGTTGGAAATGCAGAGAAGAATAGGAATGCATCGAGGAACCCGAACTCCAATGTCATCACGGGTACGTTCCTCTTAAACAACCACTACGAATCTATCTTATTTGACACTAGTGCCGATAGAAGTTTTATATCTACTGCGTTCAGTTCCCTGATTGACATCGCCCCAACTCCATTAGAAAATAGTTATGACGTCGAATTAGCTGACGGGAAAATAGTCAGGATAGACACTATTATACGGGGTTGCACTTTAAATTTCTTAAACCATCCGTTCAACATAGATCTAATGCCCGTAGAACTGGTTGTAGTTTCGGCGTTATTATCGGCATGGACTGGTTAAGAAGGTGTCACGTCGTGATCGTATGTGATGAGAAACTTGTTCGAATTCCCTATGGGAATGGAACCTTGATTTTTTGTGGTGACGAAAGTAACAATGGCAGAGAATCTCGGTTGACCATTATCTCATGTTCAAAGGCTCAAGAGTACATGGTGAACGGATATCAGATCTTTTTGGCACAGATATCCGCCAAGAAGGAGGAGGACAAGTCAGAAAGAAAGCAACTTAAGGACGTACCAATCGTTCAAGATTTTTCAGAAGTGTTTCCCGAGGACTTGCCGGGTCTTCCTCTAGCTTGACCGGTGGAATTCCAGATCTACTTGATTCCAGGAGCCGCGCCCGTAGCTCAAGCACCATATCGATTGGCACCGTCCAAAATGAAGGAATTGTCAGAACAACTACAAGATCTTTCCGACAAAGGCTTCATAAGACCTAGTTCCTCACCTTGGGGAGCCCCGGTCTCGTTCGTCAAAAATAAGGATGGGTCATTCAGGATGTGCATTGACTACCGGGAGTTAAATAAGCTAACAGTAAAGAATCATTATCCACTCCCAAGGATCGACGATTTATTCGATCAACTCCAAGGATCCAACATTTATTCAAAGATAGATTTGAGATTAGGTTATCACCAGCTGAGGGTACGAGAACAATATATTCCAAAGACGGCATTCCGAACTCGGTATGGTCATTACGAGTTTCAGGTTATGCCCTTCGGACTAACAAATGCACCTGTGGTATTCATAGACCTCATGAACCGAGTGTGCAAGCCCTACTTGGATAAGTTCATAATCATCTTCATTGATGATATACTTATTTATTCAAAGGACAAGACAAAGCACAAAGAACATCTTAAGGCAATTTTGGAATTGCTTAAGAAAGAGAAGTTGTATGCAAAGTTTTCAAAGTGTGAATTTTGGATTCTGAAGGTACAATTTCTCGGTCACGTCATTGATAACAGAGGCATTCATGTGGATCTAGCCAAGATAAAATCAATCAAGGATTGGGCATCTCCTAAGATACCGACGAAGATCGGCCAATTTTTAGGTCTTGCTGGTTACTATCGAAGGTTTATTGAGGGATTTTCGAATATTGCTAAATCAATGATGAAGCTTACTCAAATGGGGATCAAGTTTGACTGGGGTGAAAAGGAAGAAAACACTTTTCAGTTAATTAAGCAGAAGTTGTGCAGTGCACCAATTTTAGCTTTACCTGAAGGAAGCAAAGATTTTGTGGTCTATAGTGATGCTTCACACAAGGGTTTAGGTGTTGTGTTGATGCAGAGAGAGAAGGTGATCGCCTATGCTTCTCGACAACTAAAAATTCATGAGAAGAACTACACCACTCATGATTTAGAACTTGGATCGGTGGTGTTTGCTCTAAAGATATGGAGACATTATCTATATGGAACCAAATGCACCGTGTTCACCGACTATAAAAGTCTACAACACATTATTGACCAAAAGGAGCTTAACATGAGGCAACCCCGTTGGCTAGAATTGCTAAGTGATTTCGATTGTGACATTCGTTATCACCCGGGGAAGGAAAACGTAGTGGCTGACCCATTGAGCCGTAAAGAATGAAATAAGCCATTGCGGGTTCGAGTCTTAGTTATGACTATTGGCTTGGATCTTCCCAAACAAATACTAAAAGCTTAGATCAAAGCCCTGAAACCAGAGAATCTTGAGAAAGAAGATGTAGGTGGTATGATCAGAAGGGATATACCCAAGGAAAAGTTGGAACCACGCACCGATGGAACCTTATGTTTAAACGACAGGAGTTGGGTGCCTTGCTATGGCAACTTAAGATCCGTGATTATGCACGAATCCCATAAGTCAAAATATTCTATCCATCCTGGTTCCGAAAAGATGTATCAAGACATGAAAAAGCTATATTGGTGGCCCAATATGAAAGCTGACATCGCCACCTATGTTAGCAAGTGCTTGACGTGTGTGAAGGTCAATGCCGAACATCAGAGGCCATCGGGATTGTTAGTACAACCAGCAATACCCGAGTGGAAGTGGGATAATATCATGATGGATTTTATCACCAAGTTTCCTAAGTCGTCACAAGGTTTTGACACCATCTGGGTGATTGTGGATCGACTTAAAAAATCTGCTCACTTCTTGCCAATAAGTTGGCAAGGTTATACCTGAACACGATAGTAGCAAGACACGGAATACCTGTTTTAGTCATCTGTGATCGTGATGGGAGGTTCACATCAAACTTCTGGAGATCATTTCAGAAAGCTTTGGGTACAGATCTGAGTATGAGCACCGCGTATCATCCAGAAATTGATGGTCAGAGCGATAGGACTATTCAAACTCTCGGGGACATGCTACGTGCTTGCGTGATCGATTTTGGAAAGGGCTGGGTTAAGTATTTGCCATTAGCCAAAATTTCGTATAACAATAGTTATCACGCTAGCATAAAGGCCACACCTTATGAGGCACTTTATGGCCGAAAATGTCGATCACCTGTGTGATGGGCCAAAGTTGGAGAAGATCAACATACTGGTCCGGAAATGATCTAAGAAACAACGGAAAAGATTGTCATGATCAAGCAGAGAATTCAAGCTGCTCAGGACCGACAAAAGAGCTACGCTAATTTGAAGCAAAATCCGATGGAGTTCAAAGTTGGGGATAGGGTTATGCTCATGGTCTCACCTTAGAAAGGGGTTGTATAATTCGATAAGTAGGGTAAGTTGAACCCGAGATATGTCGGACCTTTCAAGGTGTTAGCCAAAGTTGGGAAGGTTGCCTACAGGCTGGAACTTCCTCTAGAGTTGAGCAGGGTTCACCATACTTTCCATGTGTCTAATCTGAAGAAATTTTATGCTGACGAACCATTAGCCATGCCGTTGGAAGGAATTCACGTTGATGATAAGCTCCAGTTTGTGGAAGAGCCCATTGAAATCATGGAACGGGAGATCAAACGATTAAAGCGAAGCCGGATACCATTGGTTAAGGTTCGCTGGAACTCTAGGAGAGGTCCTGAGTTCACCTGGGAACGTGAAGATTCGTTCAAACAGAAATACCCACAGCTTTTCACAAACCAGGCTTCGTCATCCACTACAAGGTCTTAAGCTTTGAGGACAAAGCTCTTTTAACGGGTGGAGACTGTAACATTTCTCAATTTCAGGTCATTGTACGACTCTATTATTCTTCACTATTTATTTTAGTCCGATACGCGTTTACTTTTAATTTAACTTTTAAGCTAAATCGCGTAGACTAGAAATAATCATTCAATGTAAACGGTCACCAAATAAATTAAGGTTTACGTCAAGCAAGTGTTATGTAATTATTAAGAAGATAATTATTGACTTTGCGTGTTTTATTTTATTGGTCATGTAAAAGGCTTACATTTCGTAAAAAAAACTACCTTTAGACACACCCCGAACATACCTAGACTTACCTGGACTCAAACCAATAACCACTTTTAATCCCTAAACATAAAAAATTTCAATTTTCATGTTACTAAGCCATAAATAAAGGGGTTTAACTATCTCAAAATAAAACACAATGTCCATTGTGTGATATTTAAAACTATAACTAATGTTGTAAATCTTGTACAATTATCTCTTAATTATTAGTTGGTACTTGCTATAATCTTGATAAGATTTCAAAAACCCTTCTTTCCCTCCAAGTCTACACGTCCCACCCTCCCTAAACAACTAGAAAATCTTCTAAGACTTATACTCAGTATATGTACAACAAAGGTTAATTAAAACTTGTCCTTAATATCCCTAATAAGCTAAATACACATTGTGTAGTAACCACTTTGGATTCTTCCTTGCACTTGGATACCCACGGCCAACATACACATACACACACCATAAGATTTTCAAATCTCAAGTATCTTGTACCATGATCTTGTAATTAAGATGTGTACTAAGTAGTTTTATCAAAACCATGTGAGGTTAACAAAATCTAACCAAAACCACCACTTAGGGCATGGTTTAGTTTAGATAGGGACTAGGGAAAGTTAACCAAGCTTAGGCCTATATAAGCATACCACTAGCAAAAAATAACATTTCTTACAACTCTTAAAACACATAAACACTCTCTCAAGCAAACCACCTTTGTTTCTTTTTTCTTTCCTTGTTTCGGGTATCATCACATCAAGAACAAACACCCTCATAGACTCAACACCACTCTTAATCAAACCACTTTAGTTAGCTTCTAGTAATCAAGGAAACTAGGGTTGATCGTATACGGGTTTAAAAGGCAAGAAAGTTATGAGTATAAGCAAGGAAGTAGGTTAAGTATTCATGTTTGAGCACAACCTTCATGACACCAATAAGACGCTAGGACTCCTTGTAAGCCCTTTGGTCTATGTTTTTCTTGTCTAACTTATGTTTGTATATGTATAGAATGCATATAATATGTGATTTCAAGCTAGACATGGGTCGTGCCTAGCGTGGCATAACCTATGTATTCGTGTAGTGCTAAGTACAACATGTATGACTTGTGTGGTGAACTAGAAGCCATAAGGCAAGTAACAAGAAACTTATGTATAAACGTTGACGTTTAAACCTAACATGCATACGTAAAATATAAGCCGAGGGCTTGGTAAAATGTTTTAGAAATGTTTTAGAAAGAAAACATGTATATGTCATGTATAATAAATACTTAACAAACTCGTCTTGCTCATAAAGGGAATGTACACTATGATATACACGAATTAAGGTTACTAAGAACTTATTAGATCGAGTTTAGAACATGTTGCATGAGTAACCAAAATCCTAGAAGGATGACGATCTCATACAAGCTTGTAGAAGCTTGATGAGCCACTTGTTGGACACAAGATTCATCTAAGATAGGTGTGGAGCATGTTAGTATGCTAAACATGATTAAGTAATGCTTAACGAGTGCTTAACGTGCTAGACAAAAGGTTAAAAACCCTAGGAACCAACTACTAAGCCTAATGGACCCTTTCGGGTCATATAAGGCTTGACAGCCCACTATTGGGCCATGCAGGCCTAACAGGCCATAACAGTAGGGTCCACGGCTTATTAATAAGCTCCTTGAGCTTATTAAGGAGTTGATACACTTATGGGACTTATATGGGCCTTAATATGCATTAGAAACTAAATCAGACCTTTAATGGGCTTGACAACCCATTTCAGTAGCCAGAATGGGCCCATAAGCCACGAATAAGCTTGGACAACTTATTTGTGAGCTTATGCAGTTTATTGAGCTTGTTTTAGACTTAGATAAGTTATTGGACCTCTTGAAAATAAGCCCACACCCTCGAAACCCTTACCGAGTTCTTAATAGGCCTAAAATCCCATTACCATAGCTTATTGGCTTATGGGAAAAGTCAATATTATGAAACAGCTTATCCAAGGTTTGCAACACTTATTTGAAACTAAAAATATAAACCATATTGGTCATAAACGCTTAATGGGCCAAACGTAAACTTACGGGTTGAGTTATTGGGCTAACGAGTCCAATAAGCTCAAATAAGCTTATCCGAGCTTATTAACCAACTCAACAGCTTCATTAAACTTAAATGGGCTTAATAAGAGTTTTTGTACTTATAAAATCTATAATGGACCTTTAAATTGCTTAATGGGCTTTAACGAACCCAAAAAGCCCAACAAGCTTAAATAAGCTCGTCCAAGCTTATTTATAAGTGGATACAACTTATACAGCTTATTGGGAGCTACTAAAACCTTTTGTCACTTTTCAGATCTTTTTTGGACATAAAATGCAACTTTTGCAAGTTAGGGGACTAAGAGTGTAAATATAGAAACTTGAGGATGTAATCGATAAATATTCTGTTTTTACAAAGTATGAGGACTGTTTTTGCCAATAATAAAAACCTAAGGGTATTATATATAACTAAGTGATTTAAATGAACATGTATGATATCGGACTAGTCTTGGTACAATACGGATACTTATACACCAAAAGACACACGAATAATAAATAAGTATATTTATTATTAATACCTAAATACCGCGTATACTTCAAAGTATATAGTCGTACATCTTCCCAAGAGCCAACAAGTAAAAACAAATACAATAAACATGTGCACCACCACATAAGTGATAACAGTATATATAAGCTAGCAATTTATTGTAGTTTATGCATTAAGTCGTTAGCCTAAACTTGTAGACTAAGACTGGCCGTATTTACTTAGGTATTTGACGGTGTGATTCATTTGCCATTCACAGGGGACTACCTACTAAGGTGAGTTCATAGCCTCATGCTTTATAAATATTTAAATGTTTTACATCTTTGGGGTGAGAACATGCTTTGTTTTACAAATTAGACGTAAGGGTACATTTTATACAATGATTACGTGTTTTGCCTAAGTAGCGATAACCCACTGAGCCCTTTATCATGAATTGCCAATTACTAGATTGTAAGCGCGAGTGTTATAAATAGATCTATTTGGGATTGACGTCCCCGTTTAGGTGAGTAGCGCTCACTGTGCTGGTTTGCCCGACAACAAACGTATACCATGTCGGACTTGGGATGTTGCGGGTTAGAACATCATTCACAAGCATTGTTGGAAATTTATTGCATTCTTACATATCGAGCTTCAGTGTCATGAGCTTAGGAAAATGTAATTACTTTTATGATGTTTGCATCTGTTGCTTAATCATACACTCGGATATCTTGTGGTCCTACAATTGATTTAGATAAACCTATGAATTCACCAACTTTATGTTGACGTTTTAAGCATGTTTTTCTCAGGTCAATAAGGCACGAGGTGCCCAGATACATTGGGGGTCACTCTTTGGAGAGAGTCAATACTAAAGATTTGGGTCCTATTACATTTTGGGAACATTTGTTATAAACCAAAATGTTTACTTATATTGTCGAACAATTTGAAGCCATGAGCTTATGTAATGAACAAGTATTTTGTTAATCCAATGTATCTTTTTAAAACGACGCGTTTAATGGTCGTTCTCATATCTTGTGCTATCGATCTATGAAGTAACACCCTCAGATATTTAATATTCCACTGCAACTCAGATTTGGGGGTGTTGCATTAAGGAAATCATGCGTTCGTTTATCATATCTACCATTTCATGTGTTGGTGCAAGAATGGATCTCTCCTAAAGATATGTTGGGTTCCATAGGTTCTTAAGCAATTGAGGGTATGTTTGATGAATTATAGATCCTATATATTCATCGGACTCTAGAATAAGCATTTCTTCTGGAAATTCTACAATTGATTCCCTTTCATTTTTAAGATCAACAGTTTCGTTGCCAATGTTTAATATCTAATCTGTAAAATGTTGTATTTTTTTTCAGATATTGTTTTACCACATCCTAACTACATGTTTATTGTTAAGTTCATGACGGTGCACTTTTTACATAAATAAGACGAGTTCATTATGGCATGTATAATGTGGAAACTAGAAGGAGGGGGGGTTGAATAGTTTACATGTTTGTTTTACGTTATAAAATAATTACTTTCAAAAATGTTTAGATCCGAGTTATATGTATAACCAATTCACAATATGAGAAAGCAATAACGATCTAAACTAATATTACATAACAACAATAATAATGTAAAGAGATAAGGAAAGAAAGAACCAAACCAAGACACCAAGATTTTATAGTGGTTTGGCTACGAAGCACCTCTTCATCCTACTCCACTCCTAGAGTATCCGACTCAAGATTTCACTATGTCAACAAGCTCCCTTTAGGCGGAGAAAACCATTTACACGTCGCTTACATTATTTTCTGACACTAAGCTATATGTCGAGTCCTAATCTTAGCTAGAACTAATCTACCACTTCACAAGATATACACACTCACAAGATCTATACTATCGGATCTACACAATATCTGAATCACACAAATACAAAAAATAAATACAATAGAGTTTTGGTACTTAGAAGAAAAGAGGAGAGATCACTAATTAACACTTCATTTCTTGACGAATACGAGTGTTCTTCTTTTGCACTTGAATGAGAGGGAAGAAATAAGAAGAAGAGATTAGATCACCTGAAACAAGATCTAAGTATGTTAGTGATTAAGAGTTTTAGTGAGAGAAAGAAGTTTTAGAGAGAGAAAGAATAGACTAAAAAATTTCATGCAAAGAGGAATAATTTTCAGCAAGGGGTGGACCAGTATTTATAGACAGGAAAAACCAATGGTAACTGGTGGCGGTCCTGGCGGTCCCATATATATAAGGGGGCCGCCAGGCCTATAAGGGGGCCGTCACCTAGACTCCGCTCCCTTTTTTGTCTTTTTGTAATGAAGGTTGTATCTGGTGTAGAAGCTTCCATTCTGAGGGGAAATTTTGAATTTCAAATTTTAAGTTTTTAATAAAACTTTTCTTTTAATTAGAAAATATTTTGTATAATTAATTTTGTGAAAATCTTTTGTAAAAATGTAATGGATGAGAGAAAAATATTTTCTTGATCACTAATCATGCTTAATGATTTGTTTGTTCATACCTTAAGTGATCACTAATCTTAGAAATGGAATTTTACGATTAATAATTTGTAAACGTTTAATTTTATCGTAAACGTTTTTACATTTTGTTATTATCAAAACGTTGAGAGGTCGAAAAATATAAATAACGTTTTTTGACATTATTTGTATTAACAATCTCCCCCTTTTTGATGATGACAAAATATAAACTCATTTTGTATAAAATTAATAGTTACACATTATTAATGAGTTTTGTTCCATTTCTCCCCCTTTTTGTCGAATTCAAAAAGGATGATCGTCGAGTTGTTGTAGGAAGAAAGAAATCGACGATATCAAGACTCCCCCTTGATGTGAGCTCCCCCTCGTTTTGGGGCACCAAGGGATCGATCTCACGAAATTTGTTTGCTACAAAACAAAGTTAGAGGTACAAGTGCAAGACAAATATCTTCTAAAGTAACACATTATATTTAAGTCACCAAAAGTAGAGTTTCATTCAACCAACAAGAAACTCATACAATAGTAAATGCAACTAATACATTCATACAACATAAAATAAAACTAGATCTAATACGAGCAATGACAAATTCATACAATATTTGTATGAAGCATTACAATAGAAAGTAGATTATCATAGAGGCATAATAAGGCATAGATCTACACTAGTGAACTCTTGAAAAGTACAAGATGCCATAATCAAAAGATGAAAGGTCGATTATTTAGGTAAAATTATGCTTTTGAGAGTGCTTACTTATGGTGAGGAGGTTGTTATTGAGGATGCAAATTAAGTAGAAGGACCAATGATGAGAGATTTGATACGATTAAGGTCATCTGTCAATGTATCAAATAGATCTCAGGTATCCAAGCAACAACGAAAAAATTCCGAATGAAAGTTTACTTGATCTAAGGAGGGTGGAGGGATATATGGTGAGGTGGAAGGTGAAGGATTTGTAGCTTCATTGCTTGTTGTAGATTAATCTCAAGGAGATTAGACAAGTGATGAAGTTTATGTGCAATTTGGTTTTGAGTTAGATTTTGAGGAGGTGAAGAAGATGAAAGAGAGTTAGTTGTTATAGGAGAGGTAGGTAGAGACCTATTTGGTGGAGGAAAAGGTGGTGATGGTGGAAGATTATGACTTTATCTCTAAGGTTCAAGGATGGCCTTTTTGTATTTTTGTGAGTAATCACGAGGGGATCTGCTAGAGGATGACATTGAGACTTTGAGGAGAAGTGAAGAATGTATAAGAAGAAAAATGATGTTTATATAGAAATTTTTTGGGAAAGACATGGTGTGAAGAATAATATTCTATGGAGTGTTTAGTTTAAAAAGGATAGATAGAATAGCATCCCCCCCCCCCCCCCCCCCCCCCCCCCCCCCCCCCCCCACCCCCAATTGGAATAAGGTCAAATTTGCAGATAAAGAGGAGATATGAGAATCTCGTAGTTCCTCTGAGGGCGGTCCCTTATATTAGTGGTGGTCCCATTTATGTTAGGGGGGAGCCGCCCAACATTTAAGGGATCCATTTTCTGGAGAATCACAAAATTTTCTAGAAGTTTAATCCTCTTTCAGAGTACTTAATAAGGGTTGGAAGGGCGATTATGGCATTTCCATTTCTTCAAGAATCACATAATATATCTAAAGGAGAAGATAAATCATGTAATGTGGCCAAGTTGAAGCATATAAATTACTTAAAGGTCTACTAAATGTCACATAGCAAGCATGAAATTATAGACACACTATACACATACTTGATTATCCATGATAGAGGTTAAGATAATATTACATAGTAATAATAATATTACGTATCTCTAGCAATAATTCTAGAGAAATATTTCAACCATCATTTGAATCAACACTTGAAACTTATTTAGAAGATATGTAGATAATTGATTTAAGATGAGTAGGATGAACTCAAGGTTTCATGGATGGCCAATATGATTTGTATTTTGATTTTCTTAGATGAGGATTAATTTTGATAATATGATCATATAGATGATTTAGAATCATTCCATATCGCATTGGAGAATTTGGTTGATTTTTAATATTTTCAACTCGTTTAGTTAGAAAGTAAGCAAAGTTGAAAGGAGTACTTGTTAGAATGCAATACATCATGTGACATGATAATGCAGAAAGAAATGGTGAGTCTTTTTGAGTGCCAAAGGCATTATCTGAATGATTTCATTCCCAAAGATCTCATGTCATGACGAGTTCTTTCCTCTGAGTGATTTTGTTTGGAAAAATGGTTTGTCCGGTTGTTGTGCTTGATTGGATAATTTTCCTTTGGCTGTTGGAAGTCGTGTTGGACTCTTGGATTAGTTTTCAAAGGGTCGAGGGGAGGGTTCTTCAGAGTAAGAACATTCTCCTTCACATGAAATGGAGAGAATTGAGGCAAATGACTTGAGTGAGAACTTAAATGTTCTTTTCAATGCCTAAAATGTTAAGAAGAAGTTTAGATTGTCATTTTTGGTGATTTCTATTGAGGAATAAAATTCAAGTAGAAATCTTGGACAAATTTCTTTTGGAGTTCATATATTTTCAAAAAGTTGATGACTTGAACAAAGGGTTTTGATCTTGTCGTATTTAGTGGATTAAGGGGAGATATAGGTGGAGACCTTCATGTACAGATGACCTTACATTGTAGGTTTTGAATGATGCGGTTTTAGGATATACAAGGAATATTAGTTTTCATTTGAGATTGTTGGAGGTATGATTTTGTGTACCGTAATTCATCTGTCCAAGGTCATTTTCACCTAAATTAAGAAAAGATAATTTTGTGAGGTTCCTTTTTAATGAGATGCCTAGTTGGGTGCCTATATGAACAAAATGTGGAATAACGATTAACTCGACGTAAAAAAAATCCTAAGAGTTAACCCAAATGCTCCTTAATTTGATTTTTCTCACCCAAACAAGTCGAAAAATACATATGAATTATGTATCTCGAAATTTGTTCATGAGATCATTATGCATGTGTTTGAAAACATTTTTAGGTTGGATTAACAATGCATGACAACAATTTTATTATGTTCCTAACGTGAGTGATTTGAAAATAAAATTGGGGTTTTGGTTCAAAAGCAATTTTTCTACAAGCTCACTCATATATGCAAATCCTATGTCTATGGGAAGCATATTAGTTATACATTGTATCCTAGTAATCTTAATTGTATGAAATTGAAAGAAAAATAAAAAATCCCCAATTTCATTTTTTGGTGTTCATCATGAACCCTAGACTTAAATTGAAAGAAGATAGATGAAATGACTTACAATTGATGATCTTTATGTTGTTGTGAATGATTGTAAGTGTTGATTTTATCTTTAATTTGTGTTTTGATGGGTGATTTTGAGTTTTAGGGTTGTTTGAATCGTGTTCATCACTTGCAGCACGAAGGGGGTGTTTGGTTTTGTGAATTGAAATTTTTTAGTTAAGTGTAAAAGATGGGAGTCTGCTGATGGCGGTCCTATAATGCCTGGCGGTCACAAATATATTAGGGGCCCGCCAATGGTATGGGGGCCGCCCTCAGTAAAGGGTTTTGGACTCAGTTTTTGATGAAAAGTTTACGAAGAAGAGTTACATCTTAATTTGCATTTTGCGAATTAAAAATGCTTAAAGTACTTCGGATGAAGTATTCAAGTTGTCACGACACGGAATAGAACACGGACTAGAATTAAGACAAAAGAATGAGAAGCGGACTAATATGATTTATGGAATGTGTTCCATCATTCCTAAACCAAGACGTAGATAGTTAAACAATTTACGTTTAAGGGGTTTAGTAAGAATAAAGATGTTGGCGATGTTTTCTGTCGATGTTGTCTGATAGCGACACTTTTTGATTGAGATATGTCCTTTCTTGGGACATTTTATCACGTAGAAAGTGGTGACAAATTTTCAATGGTGTTTGGTACGAGGAATATTGACGGGTCTTTTGCTAAGGTCAATCGCGCCTTTGTTATCACAACATGATGGGAACGTCATAGACTGTACGTCGTAGTTCGATGAGAGCTTGTTTCATCCATAGTGCTTGTTGACATGCCTTTCTGGCGCTTACGTATTCGGCTTCGGTAGTGGATATAGGAAGAGCGGTTTGTTTCTTCGGAAACCAGATGTCAAAAAACATCCGCCGAAACGTAAAAATATCGCTAGTGCTCTTTCGATCCACATAAACTCCCGCATTATCAGAGTCGACTATTACCTTCAGTTTCTATTGTCGGTCCCCTTAGGATACTATAATCTTAAGTGCGTAGTGCCTTTTATGTATCGGAAGATACGCTTAACCGCTTCAAGGTGAGAGGTTTTGGGAGCCTCTTGGAAGCGGGCACAAAGGTAGACACTAAACATGATATCGGGCCTACTTGCCGGTTTCGATATAAGATAAAATACCTATCATGCCTCTATACTTAGGTACTATCTACTGACCTCCACCACTCTTCTTCTATTCACTAGTTTTAGTATATTGGTTTAGGAACTCTTTCTAGGACCAAATTTCTAACCATTTATTATATACTTTGATGATTAAGGAATGAATTTACACATCTTCCATTTGTTTTATTTGTAATCCAAGGAAGAAGTTAAGTTTACCCACCATGGTCATCTCGTATCGTCTGCATGATTTTGGCAAATTCATACACACATGTCTTTGGACAATTCTCGAACCGATATAATGTCATCGACATATATTTTGAAACAATGATGAGATTCTGAACTTTTTTCTGAGTAAAAAGAGTGTTATCTACCTTTCCCCATTTTATATTCATGTTTATAAGGAAGCTGTTAATCTATCATACCAGCTTTGGTGTGCTTGTTTAATGACCAATATAAGCTTTCTTTATTTATAGACATGATAAGTTTTCAAAATTAATGAATCCCGGAGTTGTACCGCGTATACTCCTCATTGATAAACCATTCAGGAATGTACTTTTTATCCATTTGAAAATAGTTAAAATCTATAGGCATATCATAAGCTAACTAATATCTAATAGACTCAAAGCTCTAAGAAAACTAGAGCATAAGTTTCTATATCGATTGTCCCTCTTGTTGATTATGGCCTTGAGCAACTAACTAGCCCTTATTTCCGTGAAACAACTCTGTCGTTCTCGTCTAACTTATTTCTAAATACGCACTTAGTTCCTGTGATTGTCATAATTCTTTATAGGTTATGGACTAACTCCCAAACGTCGTAGCAACGAATGATTTTAATTCTTCTTGCATGGGACTATCACTTTCCATCTCCTAACGCTTCATTCACTTTCTTAGGTTCTATGTTGATATAAAACAAAAGAGTTACTTTGGTGTTGGGCTTGTGACCTAGGGTTCTTTGGTTTAAATGGTTTCTATACATTTTCTACAAGGTATGGTTCCATAGATTCCTTAATATTGACTACATTCATCAATTTCTAAAGTTTCATCCTCCACAACATTTTCTAAGTTTTTCTATTCGGTTTCCCTAATGGGACTTCTTCTTCATCTAAGTCACATCCACCTTAGGGTGGATGTCTTAGCAAGGTGGAGGAGTTCATCGAATATCACGGTTGACGTGATTCTTCGATTTTTTTAGGTGTGTTTAATAATGTATGATGTAGGATTTACTATTATGGAGTAACCCTAAAAAGAACATTCGTATGACTTTGGGTCAAACTTGGCAATGAGTCTTTGGTGTTTAAAATGAAAGCACTTGCTTCCTGAACACTCTAAAAATATCTAACGTAGGTTTCCTACCTCTTAAGATTTCGTAAGGTGCTTTTTCATAGAATGGCTCTTAATAAGGATTCGGTTGAGAAATGTATGTTGACTAGTTATTTCTACGACATTACACCAAAATTTTGTGGTAACGATTGCGTAGTTCAACATAGTCTACTCAATTCTTGAAGTGTCCTATTTTTCCCTTTTGACTATGCCATTTAATTGAGGAGTGCGTGGAGTAGAAAGTTATGTGTAATACCATTGGACATTACAAAACTCTCAAATTGTAACCTCATTATCAAATTCTTACCTGTGGTCGGTTATTATTGACACTATTGAACACTAACTGGTTTTGGATTTTCCTAATAAATATTTTGAATTGATCGAAAGCTTCGGTTTTATTCTTAAGGAATCTAGTCCAAGTATACCTAGAGTAGTCATCTACTATGACTAGGGTGTAACGGTTTCCTCTGTAACTTCGTATGGCGGATCGACCGAAAAGATGCATATGGAGAAGTTCTAAGCATCTAATCGTTGAAACTATATTCTTAGCTTTGTGACTAGCGTGAGCTTGTTTTCCCATTTTGCAAGCATCACAAAAATGTTGATCAAACTTAAGCTTAGGTAGGTTTCTAACTAATTCTTTAGAAGCCAACGATTGAATGAGACGCATGTTTGCGTGACCTAATCTCTTATGCCACAATGTGGAATTTTCATCAATCGTTGCTAGACAAATTTGATCCTTCGGCTTATTTCCTAATTTCATCACATATAAGCCTTTCTTCCTAATACCTGTACCTATGACTTTACCGTCCTTAGTGATTTCACTATCATGTTCAGAGAAAGTTACTCTACACTTATTATCACATATTTGTCCTATACTTAGCAAGTTAAATCATAAGTTATCAACATGTTCTACATTATCTATTTTGAGAGAGTCATTAGAAATTGTATCTTTGCCAATGATGTTACCGCGAAGATTACTACAAAAAATAACGTTACCTCCATTGTATGCCTTGTAGCTTAAGAAAAGCTTTCGGTTACCCGTCATGTGTTTGGAGCATCTGTTATCCTTTATCCACTCATCGGGTTCCAAGTCGACTCCAAGGCATATCTATTTATATAAGGCAACACTTCAAACATTTGGTCCCCAATATCTCATGTGTAACACCCCCAAAAATGGGTCGCAACGGAATATGTTTCCGGGAGCGTTACTTCATAGTACCATTGCACCAGTCAGAAGAGAACGACCTCTAAGTGTCGTTTGAAAAGTATTCTTGAAAAGTTTGGACTCCAATGTTCCTCAAATAGGCCAAGCATCTATTTCACCTGAGAAAAACATGCTTAAAAGGGTCAACATAAAGTTGGTGAGTTCATAGGTTTTCGTAACT
Source organism: Tanacetum coccineum (assembly GCA_026074375.1). Lineage (NCBI taxonomy): Eukaryota > Viridiplantae > Streptophyta > Magnoliopsida > Asterales > Asteraceae > Tanacetum > Tanacetum coccineum. The sequence continues at coordinate 748 of BQNB010100022.1, read as the reverse complement.
ATAATTGTAAATCCAAAAACTATATATATAGGTCTACCGTGTTACAAGTTTCGCCCATACAAGACTTGCAACACATAAACCGATATATATAGGTTTCCTTATATAAAATCCCAAAAAGTATCAAGTATATATTGTAATGAAGCACAATATGATTATCACAACAAGTTTCAAGTATATATTGCCACTTTACTCACGGCAATGTAAAGATTCAGATGTGTATAAAACAATGATTACGATTACTTTAAGTTCATGGAACTGCTACGTAGACTCATTATAAGTATGCCACTTTATTCAAGGCACCGTAAGGTTTAGATTCATCAGTATGCCATGTTATGCTCTAACAATGTTATAACGTTCGTTAGTTCGATCTCGAACTAGTGATAGCTAATCACCCGAACGGGAGTAGTCAACCCCCAATAGATCTATCTCATAACACTCGCGCTTACCCTCCAGGTAATTAACAGTCCACTCCACTTAATCTAATCCGTAATCATTCGAGTAAAAGTCAAGTATGTTTTTACGTCCAAAAAGTAAACCAAGTAGTGTATCTCATCGCGAGATATATAAAAGAGTATATGTAAATAAATTGGTTATCAACCATATAAATGCATTTGTAAACAAGCATGTTCTCACCCCAAAACTTATAAAACAAATCATGTAAAATGTGGGGCTATAAACTCACCTTTAGTGAGCGAATAACAAGAATATCACAGATAATGCGCCACGCAAATCGTTAGATGCAACCTAT
>BQNB010100021.1:0-24798 GCA_026074375.1 Tanacetum coccineum | reverse complement strand
TGGTAGGAGTTGCAGGTGGTACACTTGGACCAAGTACCTATATTCTCTCTTCCTACAGGGTTTACAGTAGTAGCAAAAACATTCCCAGTCCTGGTCCTTTTATTGTCATCCCTACCATTCTTATCCTTGCTAGTTCCCCTCACATTTCCTCCTTTCTCAACTTTCTTAATTGATCCATTTCTCACAGCCTCATCGGTCAGTGCACCAGAAATATGCAATGCCTTTTGCATAGTCTTTGGCTCCGTTGTTGCCACCATCCCACGAATTTGTGGAGCAAGGCCATACACATACCTCTCAATCATCCTACTCTCTGGGGTTACCAAATGCGGGACTAACCTTGCCAACTCATGAAATCTATCAGTATACGCAGCATGGCCAGCCCCGACCATAGCGTGATTCCACAATTTAGATTCCAACTTTTGCATCTCATGACTAGGACAAAACTCTTGTATCATCATGAACTTAAAGTCATTCCATGACATACTAACAGCAACTTCCTGGCTTAGCGTGCGGATCTACGAGTTCCACCACGTTAAAGCCTGATCCATGGTAAAGTATATATATATATATATATCTATATGTGTATTTCACAAATCAAGATATCGGAAGTATTAATTACCGAGTCGTTTTGTTACGAAGAGGCTTTCGAATTTAAGAATCGAGGACGATTCGGATTCAAGTGAGAAAAGTAAAAATTGGGTTTTGATTTTGATTTTTTATACTAAGAATATAAATTGCAATGAAAAAATACTATTCTTAGCAACTATTTAGCATTCATCGAGAAAATTTTTTCTACGTTAGGAAAATTAATAACGCGAGCCTAAAAAAATGAATTTTAAATCTAAGGTAATACTCTAAAAACTTTTTAGGCTAAAATACTAGATTTTAATAAGGAAAATTTTAGCAAAAATAGATATTTTTTATTTTCAACTATTTTTTAATTTTCTATGAATTTTCTAAGATTTATAACTATTTGTAATTTCTAAAAATAGCAAAATAAATCTGAAAAATATGGAAAATTACTTTTTAGACTTAAAAATGGTGCAGAAAAATAAGAAAAATAAAAGCCCTAAATTTTATCAATTATATCAAAAGTAATTGGAATTATTAAATTCCTAAACCCTAATTTTTATAAAACTAATATTATTAAACTGAAAATTAAAAGAATTAAAGAAAGACAGGGACTAAATCTGTTAAACTGGAACTAAGGGGTAGGCGGGGTAAATTTCTAATATTTACATCTCAGTTAAAACAAGACCCCTTTTACTATTGAAGAAATACCAAAGAGACCCTGACAATAAGCTCAGCTTGTAGCTTATGAAATAAGAAAAATCAGAAAAAGTGCTTTTACTGAAAAATGCTTAAAATGAAAAGCTAATCAAGAATATGCAAGAAAAATAAGAGCTTAATACACAAAATAAGCTGCTGCTATTAATGACAGCTTAAGCACTTAAAATGAAGACAGAATTAATGGCAACAATATGAGATTTTATTTGACTATCCTAGAGAGCTTATCAGGAATCCTAATTTCTGGAAGTTATTGACTATCCTAAAACTTCTGATATACACCAAAAATCAGCTTCTAATGGAAATTATGGACCTAAGTATTAAGCATTCAAAATTGGACTAAGGCTCTGCTAAGTACTACTGGATGCAAAATCATAGGACTAATGGATTTAAATACTTATGTAACAACTAAGGACTACAATAAAACTGTCCTAAACACACTCAACTAACCATGGCGAGCAACAAATATCAAACTCCAATCAAATAAGCCTTCACTAGGACACTAAAGTAACAGTTTTGGTTTTTTTGAAATGAAATATTCAATAGTGAAAAGTGATAAACTATAAACTAAGCTAAATGTAATACTAAATTCAGAGGGAAATTATGTACTAAAGCTATCCTAATCTTACTAATATGAAAAAAAGGATTTCACTGATCTAAAGAGGCAAAAATCAGCAAATCCAAACACTACCTTATATACTAGAAAACAACTTTTAGACTAAGAAAATGAAAACAGATGATTAATAAGCAATCTTAACAATCAAATTCAACAATTATGAAGTATAAAGTAGATTTAAGCACTAAAATTCAGGATTAATGACAAACTTCAACAATATAAGATTTATACTAAAATTTTGCAGAAAAGTAAATTTGCAAAACACAAATTTGAAACTTTTGAAAAGTAAATGATTGAACCTGAATTAAACTTGAGTTTGAGCATTTTCTGACATCTACAAGCTCAAACTAGCTCCTATGTGGCACCAATGCCTCTAGACCACATAGGTTGCAAACCTATGACTTCAAAACTTGAATACACCAGAATTGAATGAAACTGAATCAAACCTTTGGAATTGTACAGAATGTAATGAGGATGTATGAAAATAACAATTACTAATGAATGAATGTAACAGTAACAATAGAGGAATGAAGGAATTGAATGTAAAGTGAAAGTAACTGAATTGAAAGTAAATGTAAAGTACAATGAAAGGAAATGAATTGAAAGTAAAGTAAACTGGTTCAATCACTCTCTAAAAGCTTGAGAAATGGGAACCACTAAAAATTAGCTATGCTATCCTATTTATAAGCTGAGAGTGAGCTGAGGAAGAGCCTTTGACTCTGAGTTTGACCAATCTTTGGTCGGTAGATCTGATAAACGTTTTTCGGATTTATCACAGTCGTTGGATGCATTTGTGACGTGGCCTGGCCAATCATTGAGCTCCACGTGGACTTTTACAGAGTTTGAACCAATAACTAGTTGCCACGTTGGATTTGTGAGGTGGAAAGGACTTTAATACGAGGTTAAAATGGTATGTAGAGGTGGGGAGTGAATAGAGGAGTGTTACTGTGGTGGTGAGGTGCAGGGTAAAGGTGGAAGAAAGAGATGCACAGTGTTTGGGTTTGTTTGGGCGGGAGAGGGAATAACAGGGTTTGACCTGTTGACTTATCTTTAAAGTTTAGATAGTTGGCACATCTGGCCCCTCCACTTGATAAGTAGTATTGCATCTCTTGTCCTTCTTTCTTTAAATCTTTGAAAGTTGGCAGAATCAGTCCTTGTGTTTGTCATTTGTCTTTGCAATCTTAGTCCTTGTATAAACTAACACTTGTTAAGAAGATTTGGACTCTTGTTTTGGGCCTTTGATGACTTATTGGGTTTAAATGATAATTGACTTTTGGCCTCGGTCCCGTGTCAGCTTGATCCGATACGGCTTCAATTGATAAAAGACTTCTTCACTTTCGGCTTTTTAGACTCTTCCGGTTCTCGTGTCGGTTTTGCCCGGTCTTGGCTTGTTTTCCATGATTTTTGCATTTATCCGTACCTACACACATATAAGACAAAACACACATATATATAATCATTTTTGCATTGTTTTTGTCTTTTCGGGTTTGATTTCGATATTAAAAACATGTGTGTTTTAACACATATCAAAGCCTTACCCACAAATGAACCAGCAGTGTATTTCAGTTTTTGGTCATTACTACAACCATTCATATCCTGTACGTTCTCCATTTTCTCAATCCAATGAGTAAGAACTACATCACCTCCCTTACCATCATATTCCTTAGGGTTACAAGCTAAGAACTCCTTATATGAACAACTACCCAGTTTGCCATTTAAAACACATTCCCCACGTCTTTAAACGTTCTCAATTTAACCACATATACACATTTGATTACCAACATTTCTTGGTTACTATCCTGAGCTAGTATGGCGGGTAAAGAGGTTCTGCATTGCTGGACTATGATCGTGGGAAGTCGGGCGTACACCCCCATTGGGACTCCTTCTACATTCCCATTGAATCATTCTATCAGCCCCTATTAGCTCACCATACCTTGTCATATTTCCTTAACCATTCAAAGCCTCACACGCTCTATCATTACATTCCTAGGTCTTCTACCCTTCCACCACATATCACCATTCACTAGTTCCCCTCCTAGTGATTCCGCAGCAGGCCGGCCAGCACTTCGGGTCCTCATCCTTGGCGGCATTATCTATACGAGGGAGAACATGGTCAACGCTAGGTAAGTGGGAAGACTCGCACATATATATAGAATATTTTACTATATATATACAGATATACACACAACACCACCCTACGGTGTCAACATCGATTTGTGTAAACAACATTATCAAGTATGAGTGAGTTGTGATACGCTTATATTACTTACGTTGGCCACATTGTTATATCGCATCATTTCCCATTCAGATTCTAGTATTGAGCCCACCCATTTCAATAACTGGCATAACTAAGGCACCAAGCCGCAAACACACAAAGGCACATAGAAGCGGAACACCACACACATAGATCCTATACGCAACTAAACGACAGATCTTAGGTTCTAGTCTAGGCCAAACCACCTAGTTCTCTATAACATTGGCTCTGATTACCAATCTGTCACACCTCGACAATGGTGGAACTAGGGGAATGCATTAATGATCAATAATAAACACGATACAAAAATAGAGAAAACTACATTTGACATAAACTCTAAGTGCTATGAAGACCATCAACCTTGAACAAACTAAAGTGATGTCCCAAATCGCAACTAAAATCCACAATCTCTTACAATTATTCCAAAGCCCTCACAGGGGATCATAATGCAAACTTAATCCAAAACATCCAAAAAAACTAGGATCAAAACAAACAACCAGCAAAGACTTTCAAACGAAATTCCAACGAGATACTTCTAAGCCTTGCTTATCAATCACCAAACTACCCTTCTTTCACTTCATCTAAAAATGATACTCAAAAACGTCAACAATAATGTTGGTGAGCTCGTAGGTTTTACCTTAACTCAAAAGTTGTGCCAATATTTCAAAAGTGGACAATAGTGCTATATGAAAGTGAATATATGCAAACAATCCAAGACATAACATCTCCACTAGTTAATCACAATATGTCACTTACGTACCTAAAGGGCCTACCAGCTGGAGAACTAAAATTAGGACAGGACCACACAAACCTAGGTAGGCGTACCCATCCGCTCCAATAATCACACTAATACTGGGTAGGCGTACCCATCCGATCCAATAATCTCACAAGCACTGGGTAGGCGTACCCATCCGATCCAAACAATCATACATCACATAATATTCATATAGCAGTCAAAAGCACATATCTTGTCTAAAAAACAAAACCACATTTCGCACAGATCAATTCAAAACATTTCAAAACACTTTGGTTATTTTTCCCAACGGAAAAACAGTAAAGAGTGGGCCCTACGAGAACTAACCTCATGCAAGTCTTTGAAACAACTCTTAATAACCAAGGCAATTGCACCATGGACGGCACGCAAACGACCTAGGCAGTTAATGTCTAATTTAATAAATCCAATTCTAAAACAATCTTCACGTTTGATGCATAGAGTTTGGACGCGTTGTACAATTACTCAAAACAATTAGGTGGTGTGATGATTGACGACTTAACTCCACAATCATATCAGTCTCATTCCTCGATAATACAAACTTATACTACTTAGCGTAAATAGATAAGTAATATAATAAATATTTATAATTATTAATTTATAAATATATCTCGGACAGGTCATTCGGTTACACCTTAGTCACTTCAAAATAATCATTGTACGGTTGAAAATGAAACGTTTACTCATAATAAACACTTTAGAGAAGTTTCAAGAAAAATTATAATTTTTGTCTTTTAGTGAATTTATTAAATAAATAAAATAATTAAATATATTTTATTATTTAAAATCAAAAATCGTGATTTTTAGGAATTCTCTAAGTAACTTTTTACGAAATTTCGACATGACTCGTACGTTTATACAACGTTTTCTAAGGTTTCAAACCTTATTTTCAACATTTTTCACAAATTCGACACTTTTCGACAAAATTCTAAAATCTCAATCGTTAACGCTTACCAACTCGTTATTTTCCCAATATCGCTTCAATTCACTCGTAATACATTTTCCACTTTTTAAAGTCCAGTCAAATTTCTCATAAACTACTTCATATCGCTTATTTGGGCGTAAGGCCAACAAGGGTCCATTTAGGGACTTTTATAATGTCCAAATTCTTTTTTATGCCCCAAAACAAAGTCCCGTTTTAATATAATAAGTATATACTTATATGTAGAAATAATCCGGACCACAATAAGCCCTCCCATTAGGCCGCGGCTCAAATAGACTTATTGGGCCGTGAGTCCATAAACTCCAAAATACGTACATTAAGCTTGAAAATAAGCTAATAAGCTAGTATCGCATTTGGTTACTACCATAAGCCTCAAAAATAGTCCACAACATACGCCATAACACAAAATAATCAAAATCACTTTCCTAGTGATTTTGGGAAGTGGTTCGTGGCTTATAGCCCAAAATAAGCCAAGAAATAGTTTAAAAATAAGCCTGAATAAGCTATACAAGCAACTTATTAAAAATAAGCATTCTAGCAACATATATTATTCAACCATCACGACCACAACGTCAAAACTACAAAAACCCTTATTTTCTTTTTCACTATTCACGAACCAAACGCACCCTTTTAATTCATTTCGCTTTTAAAAATCGATTTTCACAACGATCAACTTGTACAACTAACATCTATGCGTCAAAATAAACCCAAAAGGACAAACGAAATTAAATTTGAAAACTTACAAGAAAATCTTTAAATTTGTAGATTTCGACACGAACCGGACAACCCAAACGTCGTTTAAATGGAATGGATTGTGATGAAAAATTATGAGTGTGTGTGTGTGTTGTAGGTGGCAGACGAACTATACACACACAAGAGAAGTGTGTGTTTTTATTTTTTGTAAATGGAATGGATTATGATGAAAATAATTCTAGTGGAAGCATATATGTGTACATCTCTTAGACAAAGGAGCTAAAATTTAGCCTCCTTGTCTCCCTTTCTAACCATAACCGGCCATGGGATCCAAGGGAGTCCCGGGCCTTTCTTTTCGTGTCGAAATCACTTAAAAGCTCGTAAAACTCAACCGTAAAATTTACCCCAAAGTTAATTAGCATTTTTATTCACTTTAAAAATACTTTTCCATTAACCTAGAGTATTTACACGGACATATTTTCACCTTATACACCCTTAAAACTCATTTGGACACTTAACACGGACGTGTCTGACTCGTTTTTTACGGCTTTACTCAAATTTCACGGGTCATACCACCCGGATTACACATAACACAATAATTCTTTCAAAGGGTAATATAGATCTCAATAAACTCAATCATCACATATCTAATAAAATCACAACGTACAACACGGTACAAAAATCCAGAATTTAAATGTACAAATGTCAAATAGCAATGGACTATTAATGAATTAGATTCTGAAACACAAATAGGGCAAATGTTACATTAACCCACCCTTAAAAGAATTTTCGTCCCCATAATTCAACTACTAACATTAATAACAAATGCTGGGTATTTCAATTTACATTAATCTTCACGTATCCCAGTGAATTTGAGGCTCGTTTCGAATGCCATTCGAACCTTGGACTGATGGCAATCTACTACGCTTCAACTTTTTATACTTCTCTTTCCAAGAATTTCCACAGGAGCTTCGTCCCTAGAGTAGTCTGCTAAACAAAAAGTTCATCCCTTTATTTTACTCTAAAGTTATTCTTTAAATACACCTAAAAATGGTTTGTATATATAGAAAAATCGTTTTTGACGGAGTCGCATGTTTAATCGTGACGCCGTCCATGAAAAGAATATTAATAGGATAAGGGCTTGTGTCGTACAATTCTCACGCCCGTCTGGAGTTATTCGTGACGCTATCTTGAGATGGGTTGTGACGGAATCGTGTAATCTGTGACGCGTCTCCCTGCTTCTGAAGTAGAAATTTTTGAGAGATGGTTTGGTTGTAGGTTCGTAGGATTGTCCGTTTCTTTTTCTAAATGAGCCAACAGTAACCGTGTATTTCTTCCTAATGTCTTTCCAAATGCTAAATTACCTGAAACGGAATAATTAAAGTAACCTATTTTGGCATAAATGCTTTGATTTAGAAGGTTTAAACGACCACGTAAGAAGAAAAAGTATATAAAATGACACCTCATCACTTTTCCACCTATCTTGTGTCGCCTTTAATCTTTCACGAATGGTTTCTATCTTCTCAGTCGTTGCTAATACCACATCTATGCTTGCTAGTTCTCTACTCTGTTAGTGCAAATATTACGGTATTTAATCTTACTCATTTCTTTTTTGTTTTGATAATGATAAAATTGTGACTTGTAATACATATCGTTAAATGTACAAGTTACTTGTAATCATATTTTGTCTCAACATACATCAACATCTATCGACGTTTTGTATCCTCGTATGTTACAACACAGGTTCGTACATGTTTGTTATGTTGCATTATGATCAAAACCTTATTTAACATTTTGCATTTTATACAAATGCATCACTTTTATATTTACACTAAAGTTTACGACTCTAAATATATTTTACAAGTAACTTTATTTTGACAAGAATTCAACTAAACCCTTTATCTTTTCAAATAGTATTTTTCGGTAAATAAAAAATAATTTTATTCAGGTCTTACATCATCTATATCTTGCAAAATCTCTCAAAGATTACAAAAGATTTTTCTTGATTCAGATGAACAGTAGCCAGTTCCATAGGAGCGTCGCCGGCTCCATTGGATTTACAAGCCGGTTCCATTGCTACAGTGTCGTCGGTTCTGTTTAGCTTTTCCTATAAATAAAGGATCCTTTCCAATCCGTTTTTCACCACTTTTAACATACTTTTTCCATCATTTTTCATACATCTAGGTATCTATAGAAATGATCCTATAAAACTCATGTCATAATGATCTATGTTTAATTTTTGTTGTAAGCATACACCCAAAATGATTCACCAAATCAAGCATCGAGATCTTGCCATCTATTTCCATCCAACATAAAGCACATACATATGAAGATCTACAAGATTAAAGATATCATCACAATCATCCATTTGAAGGCTTCCCATCAATGGAAGTTTATTTAGATCACCATTTATTCATTTGCATTTATCAATCAAACACCATGTAATATATAGAGGTTATGTGTGGTTATTTCTTGCGGTTCAGATGATGGGTTTATTGTTGTGTTGGAAAGGGATGTTTGGTTGGGTTCTCATTGATCTTGATATCGGTTATTTTAGCTTTGTACCAGATAAAGGGTAATCGACGATGGGTTGGTTCTACCCGGTGTGTAAGAACTCGGTATTTAGCTTGGTACCGGAAAAAGTGTAAGCGACGTTGTGTAAGGTTTTCTCCGCCGGATAAGGGGAGGTTGTGATTAGTGAGTAACTCTCGAGTTGGGTACTCGAGAGTGGAGTAGGGCGGAGAGGAGCTCCGTGACCGAACCACTATAAATCATCGTGTTCGGTTTGCTTTCTTGTTTACATATCGTTATCTCTTTACTTTATAATTATGTTTGTGTTATTGCTTGATGTTTATGCTTGTGTTATGTTAACTTGTTTATTCTATGCTTTCCATTATTTATATAGTCGTTGACTATATTTGGTACAATTAATATTAAGTCATGATTGATCGGCCATTTGATACAAAAAGTTTTAAAGATTTTATCACAAACGTATTCACTCCCCCCCCCCCTCCCTCTAGTTTTCCACATATTCCACCACTTCTTCCCTGCATACTGGCGTTTTACACTTCCTCCATAAAAGAGCTTCTCATACGGCGGCATTTTGATACTTGCGTGGTAACTATTATTATAAGCAAATTCTACCAATGGTAGATGATCATCCCAATTGCCTCCAAAATCAATTACACATGCTTGCAACATGTCCTCCAACGTTTGAATTGTCCATTCGCTTTGACCGTCAGTTTGAGGATGAAAATCCGTACTCATATGTAACTTTGTACCTAGTTCTTCTTGAAAATCTTGCCAAAAATTAGAAGTAAAACGTCCATCTCTATCCGGTACTATATAAAAAGGGATATCATGACGTCAACGATATCCTTGACATAACTTTTCGCTAGCTTGTGAACGGACGTATTTTCTCTAATTGGGATAAAATGAGCACTCTTCGTTAAACGATCTACTATAACCTAAATAGCATCGTGCTTTTTTGTTGTTTTTGGTAGCTTAGTTACAAAATTCATAGTAATCTTCTCCCACTTCCAAACCGGAATCTCTAAGGTTAAATTTTCCCAAACGGCTTTTGATGCTCAGCCTTGACTTTCAAACTCGGTAAAGCCTTTCCTCACTGTAAAAACAATACCCTTTTCATAACAGGCCACCATTATTCTTCTTCAATTCAGTACATTTTCGTTAGCTCCGGTATGAAATGAATTACTTCGACTTGTGTCTTTTTCAAATAGTAACTTCTTTGACGTTGCTTGATAAGGAATGTAAAACTCTTCCTTTGTCGAGTCTTAATCCCTCGACTATCGTCTTCAAGATGAGGAATGTAAGATGTAATACGCTCTCTTTTCTAATTTTCTTCTTTTAGCGCTTCCACTTAAGCCGCTTTTATTATATCAAAAAGGTATGAAGTAACGATCATTCGTAACGAGTGAATTCTCGTGACCTTTTCTCTCTCTTTTCGACTCAATGCGTCCGCCACGACTCAATGCGTCCGCCACCACATTTGCCTTACCCGGATGATACCGTATTTCACAATCATAATCCTTTAGTAAGTCTAAACATCTTCGTTGTCTCATGTTCGGATCTTTCTTTTCTAAAAAATATCAGAGACTTTTATGATTGGTGTAAATTATGAACTTCACACCATAAAGATAATGCCTCTAAATCTTCAAAGCGAAGACCACCACCGCGAATTCAAGATCATGAGTTGGATAATTCTCTTCATGTTTCTTCAATTGTCGCGATGCATAGGCAATAACCTTGCCACGTTGCATAAAAACACATCCGAGACTGGAATAAGATGCATCACTATAAACTACCATATCTTTGATTCTTTCCGGTGACACAAGACTCGGAGCCTCACACAACTTCTTTCGTAAAGTGGCAAAAGCTTCTTCTTGTTCTCCACCCCATTTAAAAGGAGTGTTCTTCTTTGTGAGCTTAGTTAGTGATGAAGAAATCTTGGAGAAATCTTGAATGAATCTTCGTTAGTAACCCGCGAGACCTAGGAAACTTTAAATTTCGTCAACATGCTTTGGAGCTTGCCATTTCATCACTGCTTCAATCTTAGCCGGATCAACCTTGAGACCTTCAGAGTTTATAACATGACCGAGAAATTGAACTTCTTGTAACTAAATTCACATTTTGAGAATTTGGCATACAATCTTTCTTTTCGAAGGGTTTCTAAGACTTCTCGTAAATGAACTTCATGCTCTTCTTTGCTTTTAGAATAGATGAGAATATCATCGATGGATACTATAACGGATTTATCCAACATTGGCCTACACACCCGGTTCATGAGATCCATGAAAATTACCGGTGCATTTGTAAGACCAAAGGGCATGACAACGAATTCATAGTGCCCGTAACGTGTTCTAAAAGCCATTTTAGGAATGTCTTCTTCTCGGACCCTCAGTTGATGATAACCTGAACGAAGATCAATCTTTGAAAACTACCTCGTGCCTTGGAGTTGATCAAAGAGATCATCAGTTCTTGGTAGGGGATATACATTTTTCACCATGACCTTATTTAGCTCATGATAATCTATGCACATTCGCATACTACCATCTTTCTTTTTAACGAACAAGATTGGAGCTCCCCATGGTGAACAAACAGGGCGAATAAAACTCTTATCAAGTAATTCTTAGAGTTGGCTCACTAACTCCTTCATTTCGGACGGAGCTAAATGGTACAAAGTTTTGGCTATAGGAGTCGCGCCCGGAATAAGACCAATTCGAAACTCGACTTTCCTCTCGGATGGAATACCCGGCAAGTCCACGGGAAAAACATCAAGAAATTCATTAATGATTGGAACATTTTCCACAGTTTTCTTCTCAAAACTAGTATCTATCACATGTGCTATATATGCATAGAAACCATGTGACAAATATTTCCTAGCCTTCATTATGGAACATAGTTTAAAATCTCCCTTCCTTTTATCACTATTAATAACAATCTCACGACCTTGAGGATTTACAACCCGAACTAGCTTTTGGCTACATAAGATATTGGCATTATATTTATCTAGCCAATCCATGCCGATCACGATATCAAATACTCCTAGTACAATAGGTATCAAGTCGATTCTAAAGGTTACTATCATCAATCTCTATCTCCACATCACGATACACATTAGACACTACTACAACTTCACTACCGGCTATTTCTACTTCTAAGGGAAAAGGAAGTTTATTTGGTGGAGCAAGTAGATTTTTTCTAAATTAGAGAGATACAAAATAAACACTTGCACCTAAATCGTATAACACACGAGCAGGTATAGAATTAACAAGAATTGTACCTGTCGCTACATCATGCACTACATTGCCTTCTTCAACGGCTATCACGTACACTCGAGCTTTCGGGTTTGAAACTCCCGCCTTTTCCACCTTTTCTTCTTTCACTGATTTCAAGGGTTTAGCTTCAATCACTTTCGGGTTTGGGCATTCATTTAACTTGTGTCCCAATTTATTGCAGTTATAACATAAAATAATTTGTTTCTTGCAATCTTTGCTCATGTGGTTCAAAGCACCACATTTATAGCAACTAAGTAAATTTGCCCGACATTCTCCAAGGTGAGCCTTATGAAACTTCTTACACGGTGTCTTGATTTGAGTTCCATGACTTTTTCGGCTAAGATCTTGCTTGGGCTTCTTAGCATCTTGATCTCCAAATTCAAGTTTTCTTTTGGTTTCCTTAGCCTCCTTATTCTTTTTCCTTTGTAAATCCGCCTCTCTCACCCGAGCTCTACTTAGAAGGTCATCTAAAGTAGTGCATTTGAATGGGGAAATTACTTCTCGAATATCATCACGTAACATTCTTTGAAACCTTTAAACCTTAAGCTTCTCATTTCCATGGTATTCGGGACAATAATAAATCAAGTCATTAAACTTTTTCCATAACTCATTCACCGTCTCATTAGTTTGCGTAAGAGTTTGAAACTCTTCCCGAATTTTGTCAACTTCTTCAGTCAGCGTATACTCGGCATTAAATAATTCTTTGAACTCCTTCCACGTATACGATCCTATCCATTATTCACCCTTTTCACAAATCTTTCCATCCCACCACATATTAGCACTATCAAGAAGAAAGTTTAAAGCAAAGTTAACCTTGTTCTTTTCCTTGCAACTACTAGTACGGAAATCCCCTTCGACAGCAGAAAGCCATCTAGTACTGGCAAATTGATCAAGAGTTCCATCAAACTTTGGCACATCACATGCCGTGAAGTCATGGTAGGTTGTCATCTCATTTCTAAAGTCATTCATAAGTCCTCCTTTTCTAAACTCTTCTAGCTCCTTTCGAACTATCTCCTTAAGATTGTCGGTTGTTTGACTAATGTAGTAAGGCATTACGTTCTTAATTGCCTTTCCTACTTGCTTCTTTATCATTGAGCTTAAGACCTTGGTTTCCTCCTCCGTAAACCCTCTAAAGTTTGGGTCCCCGGAGCTAGAGGAAGACCCATTTTCATTATCATCATCATTATTTGCATCATTCTTCGGAGACTCGGCTCCTTTAGAAGTTGAAGCTTTCAAAACTTCCTCACGATGCTCATCTATCATATTTCCTTCTTACTAAAATTAAGGATTCACCCTTATTAATACAAATCACAAACATTGCTCAATATTATTAATAATGTTTCACATTTATTTACTTGACGCATCCTATACTTACCTTAAGTATATAGTCTCAACGATTCCAACAATACATATGTATCAAACTTTTACCACTACGGTGGCCAAGCGTAGTCATAAAAATATTCTACACATGTATTTTCGAAAGTCGCAAGTACTATACACATACTACTTACTCTATCACTAACAAGCCTAAAAGTCTAAGTCTAGGAAATCCTAACGTGACATCCTAAATCTCTTAGGTCAAGGCTCTTATACCAAGTTGAAACACCCCTTAAACGACACTAGAAAATTTTTCAAAAAAAATACCCGCATTTGGACTTTACAAACAAACTATAAGAAGTTTGAATCATACATCAAAACAATTAACATATACAAGCTCATTTACATTTATAAGAACCATATATAATAACTCGAAAATGAAAACTCAAAACACGAAAGAGTTATAAACATTCTGTGAACTGTTGTCAATACGCCATATTCATTACTTAAATACGTCGTATTGAACCAAAGAATAAATACTCCGTATTCAAGAGTATGAATACTCCGTATTGGGTTCGAAAGATGAATACGCCATATTCATTAATTGAATACGCCGTATTGGATTCAGACTTGGATACACCGTATTGAATACTTTGAATGCTTCGTATTGGGATCAAAAGGTGGATACGTCGTATTCATTAATTGAATATGCCGTATCGAACCTCAGACACAAAACTTCTGCAGAATCTATAGAATTCTGCAGGAAACCCAAAACCATAACATAAACATTTTGTAACTAACTCCATACATTAAAAATACTGCATTTAACCAATTTACCATTACCACATAATTCACCATTCTATTTCTTTGACTTTAACAAGTCAACGGGTTGAAATACCCTTATCTGAACATTCTTTTTAACAACATTTACTACTACACATTCATATCATTACCCATCATTCACTTAACCAAATCAAGACTAAACATTAAACACAAGACCATATTGTTTTGACCCCAAATTGACATTGACACGAAATTAGACATAAAAATATACCAAAATCAATAATCGACTCTTGGGGCTTCAACTTCAAGACTTCTTGGTCCAAGGATGATCTTCTACTTACCAAACCAAGCTAGTTCTTCTCCTTACCTTTATCTACGCCACTCGAACCTACAAAACATTTATAAACTTTATCCGTAAGCAAAACACTTAGTAAGTATATGACTTAAACAACATTCACTAGGTTATAACTAGCGATTAGCTAGTCATAAACATTCAAGGATTACATTCATACATTTTACATACCTTTCACAAGAATAAAATATCATCCTAACATATACATTACTAGCATTAGATCCAAGCTACTTAACATTCACAATTCCTTGAAACAAAACAATCATAATACAAATAAATTAACATTATAATCGCATTAACATGTTTAGTCTATATACGTACCTTGATTATGCCTCTAATTTCCTACTTGAACTCAAGGCTTGATCCTCTTTAGCTTCCTATTTGGGAAATTAACCCTAATAACAACTAATTGGTGTTTAGGATCATGAATTAATAACCTTTAACCATTTTGCCTAAATTTCATAACATGAACCCTAATTTTCAACACACACACACTTTTGATAATTCTGGAATATGCCAGATTTTCTTATTAGATATTATTTAGTAAATTAAGTTTGCCTAATTGACAAATTTAGTCCTCTAAGTCTTATTCTTCTTATTTTGAGCACTTATCTTTAATTAACTTATCATTATTTATTTTAAACTTATAACTTTACCATTTCTTATAATGTACATTTTAAACAATTTAATACTATTACTTATATTATAAAATAATACCTCGTTGGGTTACGAGTGTTACATGTGATGTGGTGTGTTTGTTGTGCTGCGTTTCAGATTTGTCTGCATGATATGTGTATAATATGTGATCATGATTCCTGATTTTCTTGGTCGCCTATCCTATGTTTTATTTGGCGTTGATTATGTTTGTATTTGTTGTTTTGATGTATGAAATGGTTGGATTGCCAGGCTAAGTTTGCGATTGGAACTAGCATGCTTTACCAACTACAAAGCTCACTAAGAAAGTCAGTGGCACTTCTTTGATCCCATGGAACCTGATTTATTAAAGGATTGGATCTTTAGAGGTTGGCTACCCATCCGGTTTTTCAAATTATTTGAGGCACAAGTAATAATTTTCTTTAATGTAGCTTTTTGATTGCCCATTTTATTACGGGTGTGTTCTTATATTTCAAATCATGTTTTCCAGCTTGCCATTAATTTGTAGCGGTAATACTTTACATTATCATGCAATAGTGTATGGTGGTACCATTTTTCGTGTACTTTATACAGGGTTTTTGTACATGTGGCTGAGTTGGAAATTTTCGTTTTGTCATGCCAGATATTTGCAACGTATTAAAATTCAAGTTTTCGATTGTCCTTGCTATAGTATCTCAATCAGCCGTAAATATTTATGGTGCAATTATTAATAAATTGTTCTCTTCTGTGTTTATGCTTTCCAAATATTGTTGATTGCCAAACTAATATTTTAGTGAGGAGGATGGAAGAAATCGATATGAAGCTTCTATATGGTGCTTGGAGGAGAATTTAGTTGCACAGGCTGTCCAGATAGATCGACCACCCATACACACCTTTCAAACAGTTGTGTAAGTTGTCTACGACTGGTACTGGATGACAAGGGTTTGACAAAGAGCGTGCGAAAATTAGAGCTAACTGGATCAGAAAGCATGGTTGTGTCACGGGAAAACCAAGATGCTTCATTCATTTGGTGACTTGGTTGGTTGGCTATTATCTTCCTGTAATGCAATTTTTGAGGGATAAGGATATGAGGTAAAAGTATTAACGAATTTGATGGAATGTTGATAAGATAGTGTTTTGGATGGAGACTTTGTAAATCTTAATATTTTTGATAATGCAGAAAATAAAATTTTATGTATTAAGAGTTATACCTAAGATGCTATTATTATTGGTGAGTGCATAAGAAAATTTGTTGTTGTGATCTTTTAGGCGAGAGATGTTAAAAATACATTTTCAGTATTAAGAGTTAAACCATGAATAGTGAGGGTTTTCAATTAATGGTTATAAGTTGCTCGACAGTAGCATCGACTTTTGTAATATTTAGTGGTTGTACTTTTTGTGGTTACGTGTTCTAAATGTGTTAGCAGAAATTTTATTGCCCTTGACACGTGGTCAAACTTTTTGTGGTCATGTGTTTTTAGTGTGTCGATGGAGATTTAATTAACCTTAATAGATGTGATATTTCTTACGACGGATGTGGACACAATTGATTCATTCGGATTTTTAGATTTTGTGCAGTTTACAGATTTATTGTGTATGTTCCTAGCATTGCTCAAGATATAGCTAATGACTTCTTTTAATATAGCTTTTGAATTGTTTTAAGATTTTTCAAGATGTGGTTAGTGAATTTCGTGGATATCGCTTCTCGATTTGCGGTTAAATTATACAATAACATTGTTTACAAATAAATTAGCGAACATTGTTCGGAAAACATATTTTCTCTTTATCGTACACACGTACTCCGGGGCAACGCGCGGGTGAAAATCTTTGTTTAAGATATATGATTGAGTATGAAAGTAGACTTTCTATCGTCATAGAAAAAAATATAGAATAACTTACACGTTTAGACCTTAAGGTAGTTCCAAATTTCACGTTTAGTCCCCGTTCCAGAAAAATTACGCCAGTAGCCGCCAATGTTGTGAATATTTCACGCAACGAGACCAATTTCTTAACGTCGTTACTTTTGCCTCGTTATCTCCGGCCACGTGAGTAGCACACGCAGGTATGATGGTCTTTTTACGTTTTTATCCTTTAGTAAATTACATGTTTAGTCCCCAAGGTTTTCTCAGATTTCACGTATACAGTATCGTACATACTGAACGGACCATTACATAACTGCAGGACCTCCCAAAAGTATGCCAAATTTTAAACGCTGCTAGTCGTTACATAAATTTAAAGTATCTTCCATGTATTTTCTGCGTTACTTGCGTTTCCAACACGAGAGGGACAGTTATTACTAATTTATCTAGTTTATTATTTTTTATCGCTTTACTATTCATTTGTTTATTATTTCTTTGTCTATGATGTTCTTTACTTTTTTTTGTTCCACACACACACTTCTTGGCCGGTGTCTTGTTTTTTGACAATCTAGTTGAGAAGAATTACTTCTTCTTTGAATAAACTCAAAACTACTAAGAAATCCTATTTGATGAAATGTTTTATTGATGCCAAGGTTGCACAATAGAGGAAATGTATCATAACAATAATATTTTGTGTGTTTTCGACAATGCTACTGACAAAATATGCACGGTTTAAGAAAAATACATTAATTACTGTTTTCGTTTCTACGAATTTAAAAAAATATGATTTTACTTTTTTTGACATATAACTAATTTTTTTTCTTTTATATTTGTTAATATAAATTTGAATTTGCGGGTTTACTATGAGTAAACTTATACTACTTCAAGCCACACTTATTTTTAACTAGTTTAAGACATACTATAAAGAAAAGATAAATAATAAAACTAAAACGAAAAAGTAAGAGATACACTTTTAGTAAGTTAAAAACATCTATTTTCTATTGGTAAAAAGTTATAGTCTATTCGTCTTAAAATTATATTTTTCCGTCTCAAAAATAAAGTCTACCTACAAGCCATTTAGTGAGTTTATTTTGAATATTTTTATCTTATAAGTTCTTCGTGTCAATCATTTTTTATTCAAATCTCTAATGTCCTTGTGAATAAATCATTTTTTCAATCTCTAATGTCCTTGTAAATAGAGTCATTTTATCTTCATTTGGTCTTGTTCTTGTCAATGTGCATCATGTGCTTTCTTATAAAATCACTACAATTAGATGATATATTTTACCATACTACTAACCTTTCTTAGAGTGTGTTGGTCTTTTATGGGTACTTAATAGATTCTATTCACAGTATGACTACTATGTTAAGAATAGGAAGAAGGATTTCATTCTTTATAATCTTGTTTGGTTATTTGGTATGTATTTTAGGAATAATGGTGGTATGACAAGCCCATAGAAATTAATGGCATTTATCTACACCCACACTAAGGTGGTTGGGTTGACAAAACCTCATAACCATTACGATACCTTATAGTGATTTCTGTCAACCAAAACACCCCTTACATTTTAGTTTTTCCCAAAAACATATACCATAATGGCCTGAAACTCATAGATTCTTGGATTCTGAAAAACAACATACTCAAACCATAACTTAAAAATTAAAACACCAATGCAAAAAACACACCAAAAACCACATCAAAAACCACCAAATCCTAACCAAAAAACCCCCAAATCTAGTTGGTTATCAGGCACTAACACAACCGCTACAAAATTGAACCACAAAAACCCAACTGCTGCAAATCAGAAACCCGATCGGATGGTTTCTCAGCAAAACAACAAAAGCCACAAAAACAAAATCCACCAAAGTTGAACCACTAAATAATTCTTGATCATGATCTTAAGATTAACTAAACCTTGAGTGACTATTAGAACGTTTAAATCGTCGTGTACGTTGGCCTTGATGCTATTGTCTAGGTGGCCGGCGGAATATAGTGCATGGTGAATAATAGAAGTAGTGTTTAGGATATGTTACCGAGTACATGTTTGTATAGTGTTCTTTGTATGAGAGATAAAGCGATAATGCGCTAAGAAAAAAGTAGGAACTGCTAGTGATAGTGTTTTCTTTATTTGTAAGAAGATTCTTTAACCCCGCAGGCATAGAGCAAGCATTGGTCTAGTCAGAATCTTAATTTTAGGTTTACATTTTCTCTAATTTTCTTTCTTCTATTTTAGTTTAGAGTTGGAGGGGGACATTAAAACACCCACCACAATGCTACCACACTAAAAAGTTTAGAAGTTTCTAGTACAGAACTAATACAGAATAAGAAAGGAATAAACAATATGAATAGTTAAAAGACAAAAATAACTGTGAAAAATACATCTAGCCACTTGTGAAACGCAAGTGACTGGATAAAAACATAAATTTTAAATTAGTAATGAAACTGGCTTATACATGAAATTCTGATGAAAACCTATAGGGACTAATCGTGTATTTTTCTCAAGGACAAAAATTAGTGTAAAGAGCATCCTACCTTCGTTCGCTTGCGATACTTACCCGTGAACCGGATATAAATAAGAAATATGTAACGACTTTAGATATTGAACTAGCCACATGCAATTTATATGACAACGTTCTGGGACTATTGGCGTAATATTCTCCGTTGTATGAACTCGGACTTAAACGTTGAAATTAGAACTACCTTGATAGGACTAACATGTAATTTATCTCAAAAATATAGTATACGGTTTTAACTCGTTTAATTTGAAATGGTGTCTACTGATTAGAGTACTCATGTGACTTAGGATTGTGATGTTTAGGGTCATTTGTTAACTGTAAGCTTTTCTATACGAGCCCTTGTGATGCATTGGGGATATTGCTGAATGAAATAGAGCCGATAAAGTGACAAGGCATGGTAAGCTCAGAGATAACTTCACCGGTTAATTGTTTTTTACGACATTAAAAACATCATTTCATGTATACATTTTGCTAACCGTGTTATTAGCATAGTTCTTCTTCTATCACTCCGTCTTCATCGGAAATAGATCTTAGCTTTTCACCATTAATTGTTCCTTTACTTGGTTGACACTCATGTCCTCTCCCAAGATAACATCATCTTTGCATTCTCAGGACATCCTCTCCATAAATGTCACTCTTACTATAACCCTTGTTTCAACTTTTTTGATCCTTCTTAATTTCATTTTTGTGGGTCAATGTTTTGAGGAATAAAGATTGATGGTCATACTAGAGAGACACAAAGGATCAGCATCTCACTTCTTTTCACCATATAGTTTTTGATCAACGTAGTGTATAAAGAGACCGGGAGTTAAGGCATGACACTAAAAAAAATATCCCATCAAAAAATTTTTAATAAAACAACCACCACACATATAAAACTATACCAAACTCGATTATGATTATAAGACCGACTTTTGTTTTCTCTTGGCTTTAAGGCGCAATCGAAAGGTTAGTACCATGGGTGGGACCGTTGATGTTGGTGTCAACAGATTAAGGCAGTGAGAGGGCTTATCTCCCATGCCTATTGCCTCCTTTACAATTAGGACAGTCAACTTACACTTGTTAGAGATTGGGTAACTCTTAAGTTATACGGTTGTATGTCATCTGAAAAACACCCATTGATAGCGCACGATACCCACAAGCCACCTTCGTTTTTACCTATGACACAAAGAACTTAACCTTTTCTGTTGTGTTGAGCACTCACCACCCCACACCAAGATATGGTCTTAGAAAAGCCAAAATTGCATGGCACGTGAGTGCCACACAACCGTGAGTCGCCGTTTTTCATGATATTTTTACTCGGGTTATGGGAAAATGCCAAAAGTTGGATACATGACGCGCCAGAAATGTGGTGTTATGGATGGGAGTGAACATGTTTTTGGTGTTATAGGTGTATTCTGGTGTTTTGAAAATAATTGTTGATGTGGCCAACACTGTTCCGCCTTTTAACTTATAGTTGATGGCACCTATATAGTACCTAATGCTCTGATAGTATACAAGTTTTGTGAAAGGTCTTGCATCTGAAATGTAGTGCTGAATAAAAAACTACTCTTATGGACAATATAAGTTTATAAAATTAAATTATTAACATAGCTTTCAAATATGTCGTAAGCAGTAATATTTATGATGTGTACTTCGAATAATTATTATTATATTTACCATTCATAAGCTACAAAAAGTCTGTGTCAATTAACAGCTCCAAGGACCACATAAATTTTGAATCATCTAATTATAAGATGTAGAAAGTTTGTACAATAAAGAAGTTGCATAGCACCTAGTCCAATCTATTGTTCACGATATAATGAATACACTCTTATGACTTCTCATATGTATTCTAAAAAATAGGATAACAAAGAGTTTCAAACAGATAAAACGTTATAACTACACATGGGTCGATGTTGTAGTCTAACAAACTTGCCTACTTTTCATTTCACCCACCGCTCACTGTTACTAGAATGAAGTATGGCGTCTAACCAACAATATCATGACAAATATGATACAGGTCATCGACATTAAGATATCATTGTGATGGAGTGAGGACATGCATCCCGACTGTAATAAAGCTAAGTGATATCATGGTGAAATCATACATATATCTGTATATATAAGTAAGGTTACATGATCGCACATTTATCTTCTCAAAATCATATGAAAAATGAGATTTTTTGGTGTGTGTATTCAAAAAAATAGATAAAGTACGTTCGGATTAATTTTAGAATATTGGAATCTTTAAAGGGTGTGCGTTGTGAAAAGTTCATGGAACTTGATGAAGTGAGGGAGGGACCACCGGAAAGTTGAGATCCCCCTCGGGTATCTGGGTAGGTACATGTAGTAAATAGTGATAAGTCCCCACAATTAACCTTAACGAACAAATGAAACAACGTCAAACGTACACACAATATCTAACACTAGTTGGTCGACATATTTTCTAATTTAGGAAAGCACTTAACCTCCATTATAATGCTTGGCTGTCTTTATTAAGGACCACTTTTACAAGACTTCCACTTCAACTTTAAGTTGTTGTTAAACTGTACTTTTGTATAAACAAAAATTACAATTTCTTGACAAACCTACGCAAACAGTTCCGACTGGTTTCTAATCAGGGTTTGCTAGAAAAAGACGGTTTAGTTGAAACGAAATCAAGAGTTGACTCAAGTCGATAGGAAATGATTGCTAAAGGAACCTAAGCCATAAGTACAATTTTTGATATACTGATGCTACAAAAAATTCATAAAATGAAGCTTGTAAAACAAATAAGATACTATGCATGCATTTTATAATGCAATTTTACCTCTTCTACCACAAATCATAATTTTTTGTTGGGTTAAAAAGATGAAAATCATTTATGTAGATATTTAGTCATATAGATGTAAATAATATCATTGTTTTGTACTCTGCAGTCATTTAAGATAGCAAATACAATTTTGTTTTTTTTTTCGGGAAATTAATCTTTTCTTAGTATAATGCAAGTACTGAGTGACAAATAGCCATCATACAAATTATAAACCTTAAAATGTTACTTTATATGTGTGTGTTCTGGTTGTGAAAATATTTTGATTTCTTTGGACCATTTATGGTTGTTTAATGCTTGTTATTGATATGTCTTCTTAAAACATGGAGTACTATAAAATTCAGTTGATTGCTTAATTCTTTGATATCTAAATTTTTTGGTATCTTTCAATATACAGCATGGTATAATTTTCGAGATTATAGTCTTTCAAAAATACAAATCTACAACAGAACGTTTAATAACTTATTGGCAGAGAAACTCACCAATTGGGTGATTGTATATGATCTAAACGGACTTTTATGGCAGGACCCTACACTTTTATTGATTATTCATTAAGATATATAATTAAGTTAGTTTAATATATAATTCATATATATTAATCAGGTAGGATCGTTAACCCCGAGGCTGCAATTCAAATGTTGTTCAACCCCCGAAACCGACCCACGTATTTTGTTCGATATATATCCTTTTTTTTTTTTTTTTTTTGAACACGCAACTTTTATTACGAAACAAAACACTTGTAAAGGAGTAGAGACCAAAATTACAACATGAAATTAAATAGGGACTGATGCAACCAACTAACCAACTAAAGTTAATTTGTACATCTGTCTAGAACGACACCATGTGAAAGAACGCGACACCTATATCATTCAACCAAGAACATCTTTGCGGGGAACGAGGAGAAACAGAGTATGGAGGAACCTGATATTTCGAAACCTCACAAATAAATACATTCCACCTATGTTATCGTAGAAAACTCTTCAAAGCAATTCTTTAACTTTAGGACTTAATTATTTCTCTTTCTATTTTTGAATTTTTTCTTTTATTCCATGTTTTTTTTTCTGTTTTGATGGTATTGAACCAATGAAGCCAATTGGAATTAGTATCAAATCGACGCTCCATGGCTATGAATTCCACCAAAGAGAAAGCCTAACGATGTCCTGTGACCAACTACATTGAAAAAACAATGCGCTAAGTCTTTCATCCTTTGGCACAAGTGGCAAATAGGACGATGAAGGATCGAAACCAAAAACTACCACGATGTTGCAGGTTTACACGAGGTTTGGTAAACGATTACAGATGAACCTTCCAAGCGAAGACATTAAGTTTTATGAGCACTATTACTTAATACCCATCTTGTAGCGATTAGGGGATTTTGTTGGGAGAAAAACATCATCAAGCGATTTGCACTGTCTTTGACACAAAAGACCCTTCGCCCCATTTTAATTCCCAACTCCACCTATCTCAACGCATGCACAAATTCGTATCCCTTCTATGTACTCTTGTAGGAGAGATAATTGCGAACTATTCAGATCCACTTCTAACTGGACGTCGAAGAGAGAAGGAAAGGAAGACCGTTTCACAGCCACTTGAACTTATCTGTTATTAGTTTCCAAAAGCAAAAAATAGCTCATGGAAACAAAACACACAAAGGGATTAGCGCCGAATCCAAACCTTCTTCCAGAAATTATTGTGGCAACCATTACCAAATGATGGCTGAAATGGGATTCAAAATTACTCCTCGATCTTTAGCGATGATGAATTTCACCGAATAAAGGCAGCGCAATCGTAATACCGAATATGGGGGATGAGGAAAGAATGGTAACTTGGAACCTATTGCAAGACAATATCAAACGAACCACATGGATTGTCCGACGAAATAGAATCTCCAACCACACTTGAAAAAAGGAAAGCGCGACCCGCCCTATTTAAAGCATACAAACTAGAGATACCTAACCCACCATTTTTCTTGGACGCGAGAGTCGTAGTCCATTTAATCCATGTTATTTCCTCTCATTACATTGAGAACCATTAAAGAAGTTCCTTCGCAAGGACTCCATCGAATGAAGCACAGATTTGGGGGCTTTATAAATGGACAGATTATAGATAGGTGTCGACCCTAGAACCGATTTAAGGAGGGTAAGCCTCCCTCCTATCTATGAACTAACAAAATTTAAACAATA
>BQNB010100020.1:0-24798 GCA_026074375.1 Tanacetum coccineum | reverse complement strand
TTCCTTTTCCAATTCTGCTAGTTCCTCTTCATATACTAGTCTTGCTACTTCAGCATCTTTAGCAACCTGAGCAGCATCCAAATCACTTCTCTTAACTTTCTTTACTGGTGATTCTTTCAAAACCGCATTACCTTTGCATCAGCAAGAAAGATATCTTCATCTTCAAACACACTTTTTGTAGTAGGAGGAGTCATTGGAGTAGCAGTACTAACTTCTGGTACAGCAGTACTAACTCCTGTATTACCAGCAGCACTAACTGGTTCTTCATTGCTTCCTCCTTTTTCTAAGACTTTTGTATCATGTGTCACATTTAGCTAAACCTCCAGAAGGAACAATGTTCTCTAAGTTGAAACTATACATATTGTTTTGTCTAGGGATTATAAGTAATACTTGATTTTCATCAGGCAACTTAAAGTCAGAAGACAACACAAGACATTCAGTGTCTATAAAGAGAACCTTGTTCTTCTTATCACACATCTGTGACACAGAAAAGAGATTGAAATGTTGTAGTTCTTTCACAAAGCACATATCCTCAAAATCTAACTTCCTTGTTTTTATTTTACCTTTACCAGTTATGTAACCTTTACTACCTCCAAAAGCAACAGGGCCACCATTATAGTCTTGATATTCAGCAAGGTGACTATCAACAATCCCTTTGTTCTTTAAATCTCTTTGTGGATTATCCTGCATATTAAATAAGAGAAATTAGTTTTTCTTAGGGACCCAAGCCATTTTGGGCTTGGGCTTGCCTAGTGGATCTTCAAAAGTAACACATTTTCTAGAATTTAATCCTCCATTGTATTTGGAAACTTTGTTCCAGTAATGTCTTTTGGGTCTCCAATTACAACCTGTTGAGGGCTTAACAGCAGTTTCCTTTTTTTCCCCAACAGCACTAACTACTTTTACCTCAGCAGTATTAACTTTTTGATTTGAAAATTTTGCTCTTGGTGCTGTTGTTCTATTAAATGGCCTTCTGATAGGTGAATGAGACTTATAAAAATTATTTCTTGGTCTGTTTTCATTCACAATGGGTCTAACAGCATTAACTTTCCTAGCAGCACTAGTTGATACTGCTTGACTATTAAAATTGTGGCTAGCAGTATTAACTGGAATTCTACCAGTTCTAGTTAGTACTGCTATTGGAACAAACTTGTTTTGGTGATTCAATCTTTGCACATTGTTCCACACTGGTCTATTCTCCCCTTGACCAGTACCCTTACCCTTCTTTTTGTTCAATTCAACTTGTTTAGCCATTCTTTTCTCATGAAAATCACAATCTTTAATAAGATGACTAAAACTGCCACATACAAAACATGCCTTTTTAGTAAACCCATATCCCAAACCTATTCTTTTGGACATTAAACCATTCCAGTCTCTCTTGTTAGCTTTAGGACTAGGACTATATGTGTTTTGTTCTTTAACAGTTTCCCTAGGAGTTTTTACATACTTAACCGTATCAATAAAAGCAAAACTATGGTTTTTCCCTGTTCTTTGAATTTTAGAATCACATATTCATCATCACTGTCTGACTCATACTCCTCAATGATGGCGCATCAGACCAAACTTTAGGTTGACTAACAACTTTGGGGTTCAACTACAACTGGTTAAGGCACAGATTCAAGTGTTTCTACACTAGAATTGGACTCACAAGAGTCAAAATTACTGGTTTGAGTATCAGATTCACTAGTTTTAGACTTTTTTGGACCATATGTGAACATAGAATCATCTATTTCCCTATCAGGTCTTGAAGGCATATAATTTCCTGTCATGAAGGAGAACTGCGATTATGCCTTCAACATTTGCAAATCTATCATGCACATGACTATCTTCTACATCACTTGACCTACTGTCAAATACACTTTGAAGAACTTCATTTTCATAACTTAAGACACCATCATGTACTTGATCTCCATACCCAAGTCTAGATTTGTCCCTTTTACTCATCTGACTGTTTAGCAATTTACTAAGGCCTTTAGAAGAACTTTGAAAATGCTCAGTTTTGTTTTAATTCTTTGTTTCTTTACAGCTTCTGCTAATAGTTTCTTATAGAATGTAACACATCAGTTTTATCATCTACAACCATTTTCATAAATCCTAATCTTTTTCTCATACCAAAGTTGATTTTTTCTAATGAGATAACTAATTGAGCTTCTACTTTTTTAAAGCTTGAGGTATTGGCTGTGATTTCTATACTAGCAATCACCAAGTGTTCCCTTGTTTCATCATATAAATTTATAAGTTAAGCCTAAGATTCCACACAATCTTGCAAAAAAATATGTTACTCAGTGTCTGAGCCGAATAGCTATAAGGAGCCCTCTAAAGCAAAGTTCTCTTGTTCATCCTCTGCATGATCAGTCCAATCAACACCTTCCCCATCAAGAGTTACCAAAGCTTTAGGTTCCTCCTGTTTTCTAGGTCTCCTTCCATTGTCTTTTGATTTATATCCAGTGTTCCCTTTTGATCTGCACTCTCTAGCAAAATGCCCTTTCTTGTGACAATTGTAGCATTCGACTTTGGTCTTGTCAAATCCAACTGGTTCCTTGGCATCAAAATGCAGCTTTCTCCCTGTCTTCTTGTAGAACTTCTTCAATCTCATGGAAATCATGGCCACTTGCCATTTCAAGTCCATCTCTTCTAAATCAAACTCATCAAGCTGCTCCAGATCTTCATGATCCAAATGTGGACCACTGGATTGATTAGCAAAGAATGAGTACATGAGTTCATCAGTGTATGATGAAGAGTTTTCCCTTTGTGAGTTGTAGCCAGAAGAAGTAGAAACCCCATAAGCAGTACTAACATCATTAGTACTGCTAGTGCTTTCAGAAGAAACAAAGGCGACATTATGTGCACTAGAAACTCTAGAAGATGATCTAGTAAAAGCATTAAATATCAGGACTCAAAGACTCTAAGATTTTATAGAGGGAATCATCAAACAAAGAAGTATCTACTCATGGCTTGGTCCTCATGACTAAGGATACTTGGTGACCAAGAGAATAAGTAAAGAACCTAATAACTTCTGAATGCATCATCCAGTAAGAGACCCCTACACCTTGAATCTTAAGTTGACATCAAAAGACTCTGAAACCTTCATAACCTTTGATGCAATCCTTTTTATTGGAATATCAGAAAAGCCTTCAAATTGTTGCTTCAGAATGTATTTTTGCATCTTCTTTGATTCATCATTGCCACCAAATCTAGATTTGGATAGCATCCCACCATAATCTTTAGCATCATCCATCTGTGGAAATTTTTGGCTAAATGGTCCTTCTGGTAGAGCCATAACAAGGTGGTCCTTGCCTTTTTCTTTTTCTATCTTCCTCTGGCTAAAAATTTCTTTAGTTAGTTTTAGGAGGCAAAACCTTTATTACTCCATTTGTATCTGTTGAGACCCACTTATACTGGACCATTTCCCATTTTGAATGACTTCCCAATAAAAGGAATTAGTTTGTATGGCTTAAGTAATGTACCATTTTTTATGGCCAAATGTCATACTCACATTTCTTCAGAATAGGGAGTTTAAGGGTTGACACAGTGTGAGGGGCTTGTTGTGTTGGTGTTTGTGGTGGTGGTGGTGGAGGTGGTGGAATTTCATCTTCTGATCCCACCATTGAATAGATCTGAAAGGTAAAAGTTTATAACTGATGTGTTTAGGTTCTTCTTACTCAGAGTTTCTCAACAAGCTCTGATACCACTTGTTGATCCTAATCTGAATAGATCTTTCTAGCCTGTTAAGGGTGGTAGCTAATCTGGATAGATCCAAACTAACTACAAGAGAAACAATGACTATGAACAATATAAGTTATGCGGAAACTAACTTATACTGCTAAGAAGAACAATGAATAAAACAAAACTTTGATTACTATTAATCTGCTAGATTACTAACTATATATTTTGAAACTTGTATATGAAACTTATATCTAACTAATGCCGTAGGGTTCCTTTTATACACCAAGGAAAACCCTAATGGGCTTACAAAACGTGTGAAGAGATAATGCATATCTATTCCTATAATAACTCATGCATATCTCCTAACAGTACTAACTAGCAGTACTAACTTACTACTAACAGCACTAACTATACTGGCAGTACTAATAATGTACTGGCAGTACTAACTATTTATAACTAACATTACTAATTACTTAGTCTATTTTCTTGAATCTATAGCATTCTTCATCAGCAACACTAAGTAGAACTGGCAGTAGTAACTTGTATAAGTAGTAGCACTAAGTTGTAGGAACTTCTGAAACCCAACATATAACATTAAAAACAGGAAATTAATAGAATTAGAATGAGAAACTCCCTTGGGATTTGCTCGGTATAATCCTCCATGTTGCATTTATGAGAAAGAATGTGTGTTGTAAATGCGTCTGGATACCAGCATGACTACAACACTCATGAATTCCAGAAAATAAGCATTTCACCAAATTCGTCTTTTCGTTTAGAAGGTCCTGTATAAAATATAAGAAAACAATTACAATTTCTATCTCAGTGTATTCGGTTGGTTAGAAAACAAAATAAAAACCTAAAACTATACAGGAAGTCGATATGCCATATCCATAAACCAGAATACGCCGTATTGAGGCCTATAAAAAGTATATGGATACGGGTCAGTCGCCTAATACGCTGTATTCATTTAATGAATACGCCTTATAGACTGAACTGACAATAAAGTTTTAAATGCAGAAAATTAAAAACTAGATAACATCTAGAAATTCAATAAGCCGTATCCATTGAGGTTGGATACGCCGTATCGGCAGTCTGGGAAGACAGACTCGATAAAAATTAAGAAAATTTATTCTGGGTTGTCTTTCGGCAAACACTTTTATTTATAGAAAAGTCTTTAAGTTAGACTTGTCTTCAGCTCTTCCTAACCAGTTCAAGCATCGCTAGTGTCAACATATCCATTGGCTCTCGCTCAATTGTCAAATTTATGTTCAAGGCTATCTATTCTCCCACTTTGTGTTCCAATCAAAATGTACTTCATTTCTTTAAATTTATCATCCACTTCATTCATAAAGGGAAGTCTGTCTTTGGCGAGCAAATAGTCCCACACTATATGCAAGTTTCATTGCATATATGTGAAAAACACATATCCCAATTATATCAAACTAGATCCAAATAAAGACCAAAAAAACATAATAAAAATGAAAAATGGTCAAAGATATAAGCTGTTTTTGTGATTTGTATGTGCAGGTATGGATAAAGCAAACCACAAGAAAATGTTGAAGACCAGGCATAACACGAGACACAAGAACGGAAGAGCACCCAAAAAAGCCGAGAGAAGCTAATCAAAGTTAGAAAGCAACTCCAGTCAAACCCCTAGTCAAACTACATCATACTTGGTCAACAAGTCAAAATGGTCAACTCACAAACAGGCACAAAAACCAAGTTACCAAACCAGTCCCTCATTTATAAACCAAATTACAAAACAAACCCTAAATGCCCTAACAATCGTTATCTTTTTATTAATAAAAGATAACGACCGTTATCTTTCTATAATAAAACCAATCCACAACCCGGGCCTAAATCCTTTACACCCCGGCCCAACCTGACAATTAGTAAAAACCCCGGTTTAAACAAATCAAACCTCCTCCCTTTCAGTTAAAAAAGACGTGTAAAAAATAGTTTTACTTTCACACCAACGTCTTCGATTATTACCACAAAGTCAAAAATCAAGGGGCAAGTTTTAAAGTTGAGGGCCAAAGGAAAATTTAGGTGTTAAACTACACCTTGCAGCAACAAACATCATATCACGTCTCTCATATGGCTAAAACACAAGAAGGAATGCCACGTCTGGACTTGAAGAAAAGCACCAGGAATGAATTGAAATTTAAACTCAACTTACCTCAGAAAATCATCAAAGGTGTCACAGTCTAGATTGCCAACCTGGTCAATCCCCCCCCCGTGAGAGACAGTAAAATCAATGGCATGAAAATAGTATCCAATGAGATATGAAGAATGATCAAGGCTATAATGAATGAGAGCGTCTCTAACTGAATTTGGCCAAGAAAGTTTTCTCCAACAGGGCTATATAAAACCTCCATTCTCACACGAACACATATAATTTTGTCGTACCAGTATTTAGTTTTAAATAGTTATTAGATTTAAGCTTAATGGTAATTTTTCATAAATCTCATGTATCTCCTTTAAATGTAATCAAGTTTTTAATTAATGAATTGAGTTTTTTACTTTAAATAAGCGGCCTATGCCA
Source organism: Tanacetum coccineum (assembly GCA_026074375.1). Classification (NCBI taxonomy): domain Eukaryota; kingdom Viridiplantae; phylum Streptophyta; class Magnoliopsida; order Asterales; family Asteraceae; genus Tanacetum; species Tanacetum coccineum. The sequence goes on along the minus strand of BQNB010100020.1, from coordinate 18,587 downwards.
TCTGTTTTTACTCATAAGTTCTTAATCTTTTTCAAATGATAAGCTACTGTTACATAAGCTCATATAAGCTCATTCTAGCTCTCACAAGTCTATAAGCTTGTGATTGAGCTTAATTTAGCCTTAATCAATTCAAACTCTAAATTCAGCTTAAAAACCCTTGCTTATTGATTGTGGACTTATGGAAGGGAAGCTAGCTATGGAAGAGCTTCCAAGGACTTTACTAGCTATCATAAGGATAACTAAGAGCTAGGAGATAAACTCATTTTGAGCCTTTAGCCTATTGTAAGCTAAGGCAAGGTGTAAGTTTCCCTTAAATCTCCTGTTTTAAATTTACTTAGTGTAGATCTAGCTTATTTTGCTTTAAATGATTTGAGCCTTATTGTGCTTAAACTAGTCCTTATTTAGCTTATTGAACTGATTAAATCATGTTTTTTAGGCTTTAGTAGCATAGATTCTTAGATGTTTTTATAATTTGTCTTAAATATCATATAAAAAATCCAAAAATAGATGTTAATTTAGCTTATAGAGTATTAAACTGTCTTATAATTTGCTTAGGTTGCTATAACTTTTATACATCTGGTTATTAAGTTTTATCCCCCCCCCCCCCCCCCCCCCCCCCCCCCCCCACCCCCCCCCCCCCCCCCATTAGATTTTAGTTTAGCTTGTTAAAATGAATCTGTCAAATGTTAAAGGGGTGTTTGGATTAATGCAGTTTGACTTCTTAAAGTCAAACTGAGTTGTGCAATTTAAATTGGTTAGTTTGATCTTCATATTTGATTAAGTTTTGAGCAGGATTGTAGGATTAGTTTAAGTTTTATATCATTTAGAGCTTAATCACCTTGTCTGCACAGGGAATTCTCCCTTTCTTTTGCTTGATAAAAACTTGATCCAAGCCTCATTGAGCTGGATCTTCTGTTTAAGTTTTATTTTAGACACACTCAATAAAGTGGTAGTGTAGGGTTGTCCTAAAGGACACCTGCAATTCTTTGTTTTGCCCATATTTGCAAATATGCCATCAGAAGTAGTAACAGCATTACTATTGCTGTGGCTTTTCATTTGAATTTAAGCTAGGTTAATTAGGTTTTAGGTTTTAAAATTCAATAAGCTTTTAGTTTAGATATAGGATAAGATAGTTTAAAACTTGTTTTCAATTTCTAGCTTATTACTTAGGATTAATTTAGCCTTAAAAGTTCATCAAAAATCTCAAAAAGCCAAAAACAGTATTAACTTGAACACTAGATTTTAAATTTTGATTTCTAGCTTTTAGTATTTGTTTTTATGATTTGGATTAATAGTTTATAAGTAGGTTGTTAAGTTCTCAAAAGCTCAAATCCTGAAATAGCTTATTGTGCAATTTAGCTTATCTAGTTTTTAAGCTTTTAGTTATAGTTTCTGAGTTTTGCTCTTTTGATCATTAGATTTAGAGACCTTTTAGTGTTTTCAGTTAACTCAGCTTATTGAATTTAGCTTATACACATCATTAGCTTTTTAGAACAACTTTTAGATTTGAAATTGGATCGTAAAAGGATGTGTGCAAGCATTAAAGTGAAAATTAGCTTTTAGAGCTCAAAAGCTCATTTCCTGTAAACAGCTTTTTCAAAAGCTTTTTGAGAGCTTATTTTTGAGTTTCAGCTTATAGTTCTTTTATTAAAGTTGCTTAAAAAGTTGTCCTTAACAACTTTTGTTCTTTAAGTTTTTTATAAAAACAAAAAAAGGGAAGTGGAAGTCGGGGGTGAGCAAGACTCGAACCCCCGACCTCAACACCTCAACCTTTTATAAACACACACACCCACTCCTTACCGCTGTGCCCTTGGGTCTTTTTGATAAGACCCTTGCACACTTTATTCTTTATATGCATTTTGGTCAATAAGCCTTATAAGCTGTCAAAGCTTATTTCACAGCTTATTTAATAAGTTGTGATCTCGGGCTTATTTTTCCTAGGATTTAAATAGTTTAAGCTATTTTCTGTCATTTTTCTAGAATTTTTAGAGTTCATTTAGTATTTTTAATCATTTATTTTCATTAAAAACTTTACAAAATTCATAATAAATAGAAAATAATCAAAAAATAAAAATCTTTTTAGAAAATTTTTTTTATCAATTTAGAACGTAGGAAAATTAGATGACTATACCGTAGTTATATTTTTGATCATTTTACTTTAGGCTCGATATCCCCGTTATTCTCTTTTGTGATTTCTTTCAAATTTTAACGTTAAGTTTTAAATTTTGCAAATCCTTTATTTTACTTATTAGAATTAATTATTAATTCAAATTCTAGGTTTAAGGTGCAAATTAGATGTTAATTATTGTCCCATTTTTTCGTTTGGTTCATCCGCGTGTTTGTTATTTTACTTTGCATTTAATTGTTTAATTGAACTTTAGTCATAGAAAAATCAATCAAAATTGAAAACACTCGATAACATTGTCCAACCTGAATGGAGGGTACAATTCACATTTCTTTGGGATAACGACCCGGTAATCACTTACCGGTTTATATACTATTATATTATAATATATGTCAAAATTTCCTTTTTACCTTTGTCCTCAGGGTAAATTGTAATTTTTCTCGGTCTTATAAATTTTATATTATACGATTGTTGATATCGAACGAATCAATTTTTGGCGGCCGCTGCCGAGGAAGTGATGTTACGATTCTCTCGTATTATGAAGTTTGTTGATCGTGTTTTGAGAACCTTTCGTTTATCAAACAGTTAACGCTTTTTAAGAAAATCAAAAATATCAAAAAAAATAAAAGTAAAACAAATTTTTTTCCTTTCTTTTTATTATAAATAGGAAGTTTTAATTAAAAAAAAAAAAAAACAAAAAAATTTTTTTCATCTTTCCCATTTAAAAAGTTAACAAAGTAGGTAGAAAGAAACACCGAACAAATAAAACCTTCAATTGAGGAGTAAATATCCATATAAGTTCCCAACTCGAATTTTAAGATTTAAAAACTTACCATTTGTGTCATTTACGAAATACGGCTCACCGTAAAAAGTAAAATTTTAAGAGCTACCTGAAGTAAGTTTAGATTATTTGGTCAAGTTGTCTTTCCTAGTTGTCCGTAAAATATTTTTCTTATTATCTTTCTAATTTTCCTTTTCAATAGAGCATGCCACTAGATGTTCTAATTAGCCTAATAATTCAAACGTCACAAATCCAAGAATGTCGAGCAGACAGGTTTATTCTAACATAGTCGAACACCGATATCGAATATTGTAGCCCTATGGCAAACGTACCATGGAGGGATCTACTACTCCGTGCCCCCACGAAGGGCACGGAGACTATTGTTTTTTACCAGAAATCAATGCCGATCATGTTTGGAGATTAAGAACGAATTTGCTTCAGTTGTTCAAGCTAACCAGTTTAAAATACGTGTCGTGATAAACGAATCCTCATGGCACATATTAATAGTTCAAAGGAATACCTCGGGCCCCCCACAACTTAACGATTTAGGAATGTGCCTAACGATGTACTTAAGCTTATGAGTTTCCATAACGCATCGAGGGTGCCCGCTAAAACTATGGTACGAAAACAAACCACCAAATTCAATCTTGATTTGGGAGGATCTCGTTACCAAGTTCGTTAACCAATTTTTCCCTCCTTCGAAAACCACTCACTTAAAGAATGAAATTTCTCGTTTTACACAAAAATTCGAGGAAACTTTAAGTAAGCATTGGGAACAGATTTAAGAGTTTGTTATAGAGCATCGCCCCCATCACGATTTACGGAGTTAACTCAAGTGATACCTTTTACAATGTTTTAAACGACTAATGAACAAGACTCCTTAAAATGCCCGCTGCGGTGTGGAAATCTTTGAGTAAAACTACTAGAAGGCTTTAAACAATAATAGAGAACAAATCAAAGTAACGTTATTCACGAAATAAACCAAATGCCTTCTAGGAATGAATGCCTACTCTAGTAAAACGGATGAGAGAATTGATAAGCTTGCGGATCAACTTTCGACCTTAGTCGAGATTGTTTCTAAAAAAGTTGTCACTCCCGCTCCGTTAAAGCGGTTGAGGAATCTTGTGTTACTTGTGGTGGTGCTCATTCTTGGTAATACAATTGTTCGGACTACCGACAACAAATCAGGCTAGTGTTTGAAGCGACTAACGGTACTTACAATCAAGTTTAACCCTCCAAACCGTGTGTAGGTAATCAAATGGCACCACCAGGTTTTGCTCCGGTGCAAAACAATGGTCAAAATAGGTTTAATTAGAATCATGTTCAAGGGAAAAATTTTAATCGGGGGAATAATTTTCATGGAAATCAAGATTTTCAAAATCAAAATAATCATGCTCTAAATTTTCAAAACCAAGGATTTCAAAACCAACCTTTTCAAGTGCCTAATAATCAAGTTCAACAAGAGATTTCAAATGATTTTTCAAGTTACAAGAGGAATAATGATCAGATGTTAAGGAACATGCAAAATCAAATCAACTCGTTGAAAGGAGACCTTAAGAATGAAATTCAAAACACGATAAAATCTCAACAAGCCATCATGATGAATCAACAAACCACTTTTCAAAATAATTTGCAAAACATGATTTGTGGATTGTTTCAAAACCAAGCCTCAACTTCGGGTACTCTTCCGAGTAACACAATCCCAAACCCGAAGGGTGAGATGAAAGCAATCACTACTCGAAGTGGTGTTGCTTATGAGGGACCCTCGATTCCTACTAATCCTTCTCCTAAAAAGGTAGTGGAACGAGAAACCAAGGAGACAACGGATAAAGAGCAAACAAATTTCCAAGGAAGTACTGCTCAAATCCCACCTCCGGTTATCCCCATTTATGTTTCGGAACCCGATGTTCCGATGACTTTGCCTAAAACCACTCACATTCCTGAATCCGATATTCTGAAGAATTTACCTAAGCCAAATATTCCATATCCTTCACGACGTGATGATCAAAAGTCCCGTGACAAAGCTTCGAATCAAATGGAGAAGATCTTCCAAATCTTTCAAGAAAAATTGCGCATCGACCATTAGTTTCGCTGATGCATTTACTTTTGATGCCAAAAGAAAATTTGCCTCCTACGATTAAGAGTTTGCTCCATGAATAAGGAAAATGTTACTTGAGTTAGCTAAATACATTGAACGAGAATTGCTCGCGATAGCTTCACAAAAAGCTTCCCGAAAAGCTGTGGAGATCCTTGCAAGTCTCTTAATTCCATGTAATTTCCCTAGGAAAAGAAAAAATGCCACGCCTTGGCCCCTCTGTGCGAGCACAAACTTATGCCTCTTTCTATTTGGAAAAAGCCTTTCCCTCCTGAACTTACACCAACTCGGATGACTTTAGAGTTAGCGGACCGATCAATTACTTATCCTATATGGACTCGCCGAAGACGTTTTTGTCAAAGTTGGGAATTATCATTTCTATGTGGTATCCTGAAATGGTTCCTAACTAAAAGAGTTTGGTCCCTAAAGAGTTGGAGGCCCTATTGAAATAATGCCTAGGAGGAAAAACGAACTACTACCGACTTGTTGTTGTCGATTTCGAAGCTGATCCTCGGTACCTCTTCATACTTGGGAGATCACTTTTTGAGGATCGTCCCGTGCCTTTATAATAGAAGATAAATGGAGAGAATAAACCCTTCGGTTGATAACGAAGCCGTTCACTTTAAGTCTAGATCAAACCACAGATACTTATAACAACCCAAGAAATTTTCATCACCCTATTTTACTATGATCACATTGTACGGTGAAATGTGTCCGCTTTATTACATTCCTTGCATTGTCAATATCCTCATTAAGCAAAGTAACTTGCATAACAAAAGTAACAAGCTCACCGCAACCTATCTATGGCCATCCTGTCTTTCATATATGTCCAAGGCTAACATCACACTCATGTCAAGTCAATACATCATATCCTTATTACAAAGTACAATTATCCTCTAATTTACCATTCACAAAAACATTACGTTATATTCAAAACGGGCTTTTTAAACCGTTATCGTGATGCTCCTAAAGCCCTAAATCCAATGAAGGATTAACATATAAAGTGAATGAACAAGCTACTAACTAAAGCATATGTACAAGCAATATAATCTTCTCATTTGAAATAAAAATTCTTCAAGGTCAAAGTACAAGTCTCTAAAAGCTCAATGTACATGTCATTAAGCAATGATCTCCAAAATAGTCGTATTCGCCGCCCTGCGGGGTGGGGGGGGGGGTTCTTTCATTCTAATTTCTTCAACCAAACTTTGTGTACATCTTTACTATACTCATTTTATAATGTGTAAACCCTAAATATTCTATTCATAAGCTTTCATACATCTTTTTGCACTCAAAACCCTAATTCAAAACCCTAAACCCTAAAACTGAGCTAGTTTCTAAACCATGACTCGTTTCTTCATTTTTATCCATTGTAAACCTAAACCAATACTCAAATAAGTTGTAATAACATTAATTACAACATTTTCAACCATATTACATCATCATTTCACCATATTAACAACAGTGTACAAGAAATAAATCTAGAAAACCCTAATTGTGCCCTAATTGGAACTTTAGACCCGTTTACTTGTTTTCGCCCATTTTAAACCCAAACCACCTATCAATTATTGTTATTAATCCTTAATAAAATCCTTACAAACATTAATCCATCATTATTGATCAAATGTACATGAATTACAAGCTTGAAAACCCTAAATAAGCCCTAATGAACCCGAAACCTAGTTTCTTTCATTTTGACCCATTTTAACTAATCTTTTTGCAAACAAGCACCTCCATGACTCACCTCCTTCATACCTAAGCAGCTTACACACCTTCTACAACAAATATCTTCATCATTTATAGTTTAAAATTTGCACATGGTCTCTTGTTTCTTCTTGTTTAAGCCGCGGCATCACATGGACCATCCAACACCACAAAGCTACTTTCTAGCTCAAACAACACATCATCTAGCTTATCCTCATCACCCTCTATCCCTTACACATGTCTTGACTCAGATCATAAGCTTACCTTGGTCACCAAGATCATTTCACCTATAAATAGGAACCATAACACTTCATTTTTCTTCATCCCCCACTTCCTCCTCTATAACCCTTACATAGAAGCAATCCTTTGCTCTAATAGATCCTAAGAGATCTTAAGAAGGCTCAAGTTCAGAAAGGAAGCAAAAGAAACCAAGAAACGAAGCCCGGGAGTCGTTATTCTAGGCGTACGAAGCTAAAAGTCCCGATTTCGACCCGTTTCTAAGCTATAAGCTCAAACCCTAACTATACTGCTCCTACACTCTTATAATGTTCATATGATCCTAAATATACTCTTGTTAAAGTTTCATAACTCAATTCATGCTCATTTTCCATTTTGATCCAAAACCGTACACCCGAAACCCTAATTTTGCGTTTTTCTTAAAACTAAATGTTATAATGATTAAATATTGTTATAATCTATCCTAGCATGCTTAAATAATGTTAAAATAACCACTTTATTGATTAATGAAGGAATTTGAACTTAAAACCCGCGCGTTTACGTTTTGAAACCCTAATTTGACCCGTTTTGCTTCCTATGCACTAACGAATCGGTATTTTCAAACTTACGATACGTTAAAAACTCATATTTTAGTTTATGATAAATTATCAAAAATATCTTTTTAAATGTTAAAAGAAGCTTGCATGCATTTGGACATGTTTTGTACAATTATAATCCATGCAGGGGTATATATCGTAACTTTCTAAATTAATAACTAGAAAAAGGGGCTGAAAATGTCATTTTATCAAAGTTATAACTATAAGGGTCTATTATGTCACTTTCCAAAGTACAAGGTTTACTTTGTATATCTTTTAAACTTGAAGGACCAAACTCGTAAAAGTGCAAACCCCAAGGGTATATTTTGCCACTTTTCAAACTCAAGGGTCTAAAATGTAACATTTTGAAAAAGTATTATAAAAACATGTTTAAATCCCTACAAACATAACTTTATTAACGCTTCACGTGCTTACCAATTCCAGATATAGATATTAAACGCGTAAAAACCGATTATATGTATCACATACTAAGGATCTTTCATAATTAAGGAGTTTCATCTTGGTATTACGTTCTGACTAAGTTGTTGGGTTTACGATTTAAAGTGCCCTAGCTCCTCAAACGTTTACTGAATTGACTTCAGAATTATGATGGCCCGAACAGAGATACAATAAAATCCAAACTCTTTCAATCAAACTCATAACTCTTAAAACCAAGTTCTAGAGGTACAATCTTCCTAAGACTCAAACATATTTACTCAGTTTGCGTGACGTGGCGGTTTGCTATCATTTGCTATATCGAACCTACCCTGTTAAGATTGTGATAAGTCGTCAGCTTTCATTTTGTAATATTATTACATCCTATATATCAGGTGAGTTCATAAGCCCTCGCCTTTCATCTCTGAATGTTTATAAACCCCGCGAGGGGAACATGCTCAATTGCTTTTAATATATACAAGTACTTAAAACCGATATTGTGGAATTTCAAACCTCGCTTTACTTATTTACATGTTTTATAAACCCGCGAGGGGGATACATGTTTGTTTACAAACTCTTTTGCATACTCGTTTATCTTATAACAATGTGATTACTTTTTAAAGAATTAATGAATTCAATCTCACATGTCTTTATAAACCTTGATATCTACTTTAAACCATGACTGCAATGATCTCATAAAACTAATGCACCCTGATACATAATTGACTAAATACATAAAGTATCTCTTAGGGTAAATAACTTCTAAATATCTCTTGGGTAGTATCTCCAATATCTCTTTGGGAATATCCAATCTCATAATATCTCTTTGGGTAGTATCTCCTAATATTTCTTTGGGTAATATCTCCTAACATCTCTTTGGATAGTTAGATCGAAGGTATCCTTAGGGTAGTGACTCCTAATATATCTCTGGTAAAGGTTCCCGGTTCTATTGAGGTTAAATCTGTGAATGATAACTTAGGGCAATAATACTATTTCTTAATAATAATACTCATTGCAGTTATTAACCCCACATAAGGGGTAAACAACATAATTTCAACTATTTTATTATAAACCTATAAATTTCACTCAACCTTTGTGTTGACCCTTTTTATGCATGTTTATCTCAGGTAAATGAGCAACTTATGGCATGGACTCGAAGATGACTAAAACTTGTTATCATTTACATTTTATGTTTCTAGATTTTGGGACCTGCCTTTGTAATAACTCTGATTTGAAATTAATGAATAATGTAGTTTTGAACACACATCTCATTTGTGTCATTTTCTATGATATGATTTGTTGTTTCCATGAAAGTAAAATACCCCATATTAGCGTTCGCTGCTATATGTAAAAATGGGGGTGTTAAAAGATTGTATGAAGCACCATGGTTTATAGAGAACAAGGTCAAAACCTTAACTATAACCACATTTCTTTTCTAGCCATCAAGGTCCTCCATGCCACTACAATCCGGATTAGTATGTAAAGATACATAATTATTATACTATATTATATCATAAATAACTTATGTTATTTACAACTAGGTTGTTATCAAACGTTTCTCTCTCAACCTGACTCTACTAGTCCGCTATTGAGATGCTTTTCCTCTGAATATTCTTATATAACTTCGGTCCTCATCGATTATTTTCCCAGCTTCCTCGGGACATTTCTTTTAACACTTCGAAAAACTCTAACGATAATAATGAATTCCACCGTATTCTCATCTTTCACAATAATACTTATTTGAAGCGAGTACAAGCAATTAATGCTAAGGAAATTAACCTATATCAACACCTAGATCCTATTACGCCACCAGCTAGTTTTGACTCTATCTCCGATATATCCACCATCACAACATATTAATCCTCAGAATATTTCTTTATTCCTGAAGAACTATTACCACCTAAGAAGCGAATCCGTTCCCCATCTTCTTCCTCAACTACATTTTTTAATTCATCTCGAAATCAAACCTGTGATTTGGTATCACCATCTTCCTCAGTTTATACTCCTACCCCACCTCAGATATTTGAAATAGGAAAAAGTTTAATTAAGATGCATCTGAAACATCATGAGGAACAAATCGAAGATATTTTGAATTACTTAGATGAACTCTCTTTTCACCGCATCGAGAAAATGGAGGAAGGACGTATTGATAGAATGATAATACGAAGGAATAGTGACGAACTAAAGACCGAACTCAAGAAAATCCGTACTCAGATTATCAAACTTCAAAAGAAGCTGTTAGGGCAAAAGGATAAGATTGCCTTTGCTTACTACAAAATTTCCGATCATGAACAACGCAATCAATATGAGAAACGCCAAGCTCGTCACCAAACAGATTAGGAGGATCTTTAGGATGTCATCTACCAGGGCTTAAAATCAACAAACTCTTAGAATAGTTATAGCTTTATCCTAGCCATGGTATGGTGTGGTAACATAAAAAACTCTTGGTCAAATCTTGACTATGTACATAAATAAAGGCAAATATTTATAAAAGGCAATCCCCTTTTTTCGTATCTTATTTTTCTACGTATCGCTCTTTCATCAACATTTCCACCATTGTTTGCATCATTACTCCTCTTCATGAATCATACCATAACCCCTACGAGAGTGCTAAAATTCAAAAATAAGCATTTCACGTTTAAGCATTGTTAAAAGCCATCACATTTTCTTTATAAGCGATATTATCTTTTCAAAAACATGTGAATGTCATTCTTACTACATCACGTTATCTTGTGTTAATAAGAATAGCTCCTAAAAGGACATCAACATCCGAAACACCATCATAACTTTTGAGGATACAACCGCAAAACTGGATTGCTGATTTTTACTGCAGGCCTGGAAGCATAGACTGCTGCATGGCAATGCAAAGCAATCCAATTGGGGGGGGGGGGGGGGGGAGGGAGGAGAACACTAGACCCTAAAAATTCTATAGCAAAAAATGAAACTACAAAGAATTCATAAACTGTCAACCTTTCTACTTCAATGGTACGGAAGGAGCTGTTGACCTTATCTGCTGGTTTGAACGTACTGAATCAGTATTTTCTCGTAGCAAGTGTGCCGAGGAAGACAGAGTGACATTTGCTACTAGTCACTCTTAACTGATGATGCCTAGTCCTGTTGGAATCATATGCCCAAGAGAACAAGGGAATAGAGCCAGCTAATCAAATCACCTGGACTGAGTAAAAAGTGTCATCAGACGAACCAGTATTGTCCTCAAACTGAATCCAAAAATGGAATAGAGAATTTTATGAGGTTTGACTGTAAATGGAATGGATCTCAAGACTTATATTAGAAAGATTCTAGGAAATACCAATTTAGTGCCCGAATATGGTACCAAACACCGAGAAACTTATGGAAGCTTTCATCGGGGGACTGCCGCAAACAGTGAAGGAAACGTTACTGCTCTCAAAACCACAGAACTCGGAAGGAAGCCACCAAATAGCTCAACAGACTAATGGACTCAAAAGATAAAGGTGTACTTCAGTGCAAGAAACAAATAATTCACAACAAAGTTTTGATATTACACGCACCACCCCCAACACCAACAACTATTCCAATAATCGTTACTAAGACCAACTACCCAATTATCGCAACAACAATAACCAACTCCAACAATCACATAAATAAAAATAACTACCTACCCAAATAACATAACAATAAACCCAAAAAACTGCCAACAATGATTACCATCACCAGCAAAATAGAAGACAAGAACCTGTTAGGACTTATCCTCCTAAAAAATACCATGGAAACCTTCCTTTATGTACAAGATGCACCCTACATCACACAGGAGTTTGCACTGTCAAGTGTCGGACTTGCAACAAAGTGGGTCATCTGACCAGAAACTGCAGAGACAAAAGATCAACCGCTGAAAACAACTCTTGAGGATACTTAGGTTCGCCACCAGTTACATATGAAGGATCATCTGAAACCCACTTCATAAACCCCAAACACCAAGCTACAATCCTTGTCATTCATTATTTTATCTAGAATCCTACCCCAAGACACGTAGCATAAGTATCAATACTCTTAGAGTTTCGGTGATGTAAGATATGTAAAGTTATCCATGAAATAATAAATGATGAAATCCGATCCATTCTGTTATTTGTGATATCAAATTTGACATTATTTGTCCAATGTCCATCGAGATTCTAATTATGTTCAAACTCTAAAAACTCTCCTCTACCTTGCAACATAATTATCATCTTGATTATATGGCGTCATACAAATCAACATCATCAGTAATTATCTAACAATTCCATTTTCTAACCAAGAACTCAGCATACATATCGTGTTATTTAATGCTTAGGTAAGAGATTTTCATGTATTATCCTTATTGAAATGAATTAGGTCACTGTCTCATTTGGAATAAGAAATTATAAAAATCTCTGCAACAGGATTTATAAATTCTCGTTATAAGGAGTTGAACGCTCTTTTGTAAGTGTCCAAATAATTAGGCTTAAGTAATAAACTACTGGACAAACAAGTTCCTTCAATCCGTTTGTACAACAAGCCCTTATCACATTCATTATACTGCAATACTATTCATTTCCAAATCTTATCTCACGTGATTACAACTCTCTCACAAATTCATAATCATTCCTTGACACTTACTCATCCATGATCTCCGATTCTAAATTTTTTTGTTATATTCTGCAAAAATAACAAGGAAACACACCAGAATCGTATACAATGAGTCAACTGATTTCAATACCACTAGTATGAAATTTTTAACAAAGAAAACTTTGTGATAGCATTCATATTCGATGTTTGAATTTAAAGGTTAATAATAACGATTCTTTACGATCCACAATAGCACAGCAAAGCATGAGTAGGCCCATACCCCACAGTTATCCTAAATCAAGTATTCATCCACCCAGGTTCAATTCAGGATCTTAAGAAATTCTATTGCGGCTTATCATAAGAGGTGTAGATCTATGCGAGAAAGATAGTAGACGAGTGAAATTCAGTAATGTACTAATTATGGTGTATAACAACAATAAAGTTAAAATGACATCACACACGTGACATGTACACCTTTGAATTAACCGAAACATAAAACTCAAATTCATGCCCAGTACCTACCTCTATTCACGTAACTTTCAATTAAACTCGAGACGAGATTTCTAAAGGGGTGAAGGACTATAACAACCCAAGACTTTTCCATCAACCTATTTTACTATGATACACAATTGTACTGGATAAATTTTCACTTTATTACATTACGTGCATTGACAATATCTCATTAAGCAAGGTAACTGTCAAACTAAGTTAATCAAGCTCACGCCACCTATCTTGAGGCCATCCTGTCTTCATATATGACAAGCAACAATCACAATATGTCAAGTCATATCATCATATCCCTTGATTACAAAGACATTATCCTATAATGTACCATTCGCAACGTTATATCAAAACGGGCTTTAAACCGTTATCGGATGCCTCTAAACCCTAATTCCATGAAGGATTAACATCTAAAGTAAATGCACAAGCTACTAAAGCATATGTACAAGCAATGTAACATCTCATTTGAAATATAAAATCTCTTCAATTCAAAGTACAAGTCTCTAAAAGCTCAATGTATAAGTCATTAAGCATGATCTCCAAAATAGCCGTTTTACCTCCGTTTTCATTCTAATTTCTTCACCACCACTTGTGTACAAGCTACTATACTCAGTTTATAATGTGTAAACCCTAAATATTCTATTCATAAGCTTTCATACATCTTTTTGCACTCAAAACCCTAATTCAAAACCCTAAACCCTCTAAAACTGAGCTAGTTTTCCTAACCCCATTGACCTCGTTCTCTTCCTTATGTATCCATTGTAAACTTAAACCAATACTCAAATAAGTTGTAATAACATTAACTACAACATTTTCAACCATATTACATCATTATTTCACCATATTAACAACAGTGTACAAGAAATAAATCTAGAAACTCTAATTGTGGCGCCCGAATTTGGAACTTGGACCCTTTTTACTTACTCATTATGCCCATTTATTAAACCCGAACCACCTATCAATTCTTGTTATTAATCCTTAATACAATCCTTAAAAACATTAATCCATCATTATTGATCAAATGTACATGAATTACAAGCTTGAAAACCCTAAATAAGCCCTAATGAACCTGAAACCTAGTTTCTTTCATTTTGACCCATTTTAACTAATCTTTTTGCAAACAAGCACCTCCATGACTCACCTCCTTCATACCTAAGCAACTTACATACTTTAGGGGATGGGAGGGAGGGTGGGGTGAGTTGCTACATCATAAATATCCATCATATTATGATAGTTTAAAATTTGCACATGGTCTCTTGTTTCTTCTTGTTTAAGCCGCGGCATGACATGGACCATCCAACACAACAAAGCTACTTTCTAGCTCAAACAACACATAATCTAGCTTCTACTCATCACCCACTAGCCCTTACACATTTCCTAACTCAGATCATAAGCTTACCTTAGTCACCAAGATCATTTCACCTATAAATTAAACCAATAACACTTTCATTTTCTTCCTCCCTCTATAACCCTACCTAGAAGCAATCCTTTGCACTAATAGATCCTAAAGAGATCCTAGATGAAGGCTCAATTTCATAAAGGAAAGCAAAATAAACCAAGAAACGAAGCCCGGAAATCATTATTCTAGGTGTACGAAGCTAAAACTCCCGATTCGCTTCCGTTCTAAGCTATAAGCTCAAAGCCAGGTTTCTAAGGTATCAAATTCCTGCACCTACACTCTTATAAATGTTCATATGACCGTAAATATACTCTTGTTAATTCATAACCAATTCCATGCTCATTTTCCACTTTGATCCAAAACCGTACACCCGAAACCCTAATTTCTCGTTTTTCTTAAAACTAAATGTAACAATGTTAAATATTGTTATAATCTACCCTAAGCAATGGCTAAATAATGTTACAAATAACCACTTTAATTATTAATGAAGATTTTGAACTTAAAACCCAGCGCCGTTATACGTTTCGAAACCCAATTTGACACCTTTAGCATCCTAGCCAAACGAATCAATATTTTAAACTTGCGTTACGATAAAACTTAATATTTAGTTTTAATATCACTTATAAAATATCTTTTAGAAATGTTAAAAGAAGCTTGCATGGCAATTTGGACGTGTTTTGTAAATATTATCCATGCAAGGGGTATATATCGTAACTTTCTAAAATTAATAACTAGAAGGGCTGAAATAGGTCATTTTACAAAGTTATAACTCATAGGGTCTATAGTCATCTTCCCAAAGTACAAGGTTTACTTTGTATATATTTTAAACTTGAAGGGCCAAACTCGTAAAAGTGCAAACCCCAAGGGTATATTTTGCCACTTTTCAAACTCAAGGGTCTAAAATGTAACATTTTGAAAAAGTATAAAAATATATTCAAAACATTACAAGACATAACTTTAATTAACGCTTCTCGTGCTTAACATTTCCAGATATTGATCAAAACGCTTAAAACCGATTATTATCGACACAATACTAGGGAGCATCATATTCAGAGGAGTTTCATCTTGGTAATATGTTCTAACTAAGTTGATGGGTTTACGATTTAAAAGTCCTCCCCTCACACGTATTTACAGAATGCCCTATCTGAATAAGATGGCCCAACAGTGAGTACAATAATTCCAAAATCATCAATCAAACTCAAAACTCCTTAAAAACCCAAAGTTCTAGAGTACAATCTTCCTAAGACTCAACATATTTACTCAGGTTGCGTGACGTGGCTGTTTACTATCATTTGCTATATCAACCTTTCCCTGTTAAGATTGTATAATGTCCATTAAGCTTTCATTTTGGAATAATAAATAACACTACCTCTCAGGTAGACAGTTCAAACCGTTCTCTAAACAAACTTTATTGCATGTTTATTAAACCCGCGAGGGGGATACATCGCTCAACTGTTTATTATATAAATAAGTACTTAAAAACAAACTGAAATTGTAATTCATAACCACGCCTTTACTTATTACATGTTTTTATAAACCCGCGAGGGGGGAATACATGTATGTTTACAACTCTTTTGCATACTCGTTTATCTTATAACAATGTGATTACTTTTCAAAGACTTAATGAGTTCATAATCTTACTGCTATTTATAAACCTGTGATATCACTGTAAACCATTGACAGCAAGTATGTTCTCTAAACTATATGCTACCCTGATATATTATTGCCTAAATACATGAAAGTATCTCTTAGGGTAATAACTCCTAATACACTTTGGGTAGTATCTCCCAATATCTCTTTGGGTAATATCTCCCAATATCTCTTTGGGTAGTATCTCCCAATCATCTCTTAGGGGTAATATCTCCCAACGTCTCTTGGATAGAAGACGAAGTATCCCTTAGGTATGACTCCTCAAATCTCCTGGTAAAGGTTCCCTGTTTCTAAAATGCTCCTCAAAAAGCTTCTCGAAAAGCTTGGAGACCCCGGCAAGTTTCTTATTCCATGTAATTTCCCGGGAATGGATGTATGTCACGCCTTGGCCGATCTTGGCGCAAGCATAAATCTTATGCCCCTTTCTATTTGGAAAAAGATTTTTTTACCTGAACTTACACCAACTCGGATGACTTTAGAGTTAGCAGACCGATCGATTACTTATCCTAAAGGACTCGCCAAAGATGTTTTTGTCAAAGTTAGAAAAATTCATTTTCCTACAGACTTTGTTGTTGTTGATTTCGAAGCCAATCCTCGAGTACCTCTCATACTTGGGAGATCCTTTTTGAGGACCGGTCGTGCTTTAATTGATGTTTATGGAGAAGAAATAACCCTTCGGGTTGATAACGAAGCCGTCACTTTTAATCTAGATCAAACCACGAGATTTTCCTTTTCAAATGACAAATCGGTAAACCGAATTGACATCATTAATGCAGTTTGTGAGGAGTATGCTCTGGAATTGCTTGGATTTTCTAATTCTTTGGGTGACAATTCCACCCCAACGTCTGAGCCGTTTACTTCCGAATTCATTTTGGAAGAAATCGAAGCTTATCTTAAAGATGATTCGATTTCACCAGAAAATGATCATGTCGATTGTGATCCGGAGGAAGATATTTGTTTAATCGAAAAATTGTTAAATAATGACCCGTTTCAACTTCCTCCGATGGACCTTAAACAAAGTGAAGTGACCGAGGCAAAATATTCAATTGAAGAGCCTCCGGAATTAGAGTTAAAAGATTTACCGTCTCACTTAGAATATACTTTCTTGGAAGAAAACGACAAGTTACCCATGATTATTGCAAAAGGTTTAAAAAATGATGAAAAATATGCTCTTTTAAAGGTACTCAAATCTTATAAATGGGCCATTGCTTAGAAAATCACTAACATCAAGGGTATCAACCCTCGTTTTTGTACACACAAAATCTTGATGGAGGATGATTACAAATCTACGGTTTAAAGTCAAAGACGGGTTAACCCAAAAATTCATGAGGTAATAAAAAAGGAGGTCCTAAAACTTCTTGATGCCGGTATGATTTACTTGATCTCCGACAGCCCATGGGTTAGTCTAGTGCATTGTATTCCCAAGAAAGGTGGAATAACCGTTGTTGCTAATGAAGAAAATGAATTTGGCTCCTAAAGCTTTTTCACTTGTTTAGTTCACAATATAATCTGACTCGTTCGACTCATAAGCATATTAACTCGTTCGGGTCTCAAAGGAAGCCAACTCGTTCGGTTTACAATGAAATTAACTTGTTCGGGTCTTAAAGGTAACCAACTCCTTCGGTTCCTAAAGGAGTAAACTCGATCGGTCCTCAAAGGGTATACACTCGTTCGGTTCTCACAGACTTAGTCTCGATCGGTCCTCAAGGGTATACACTCGTTCGGTTCACACGGACTTAGACTCGATCGGTCCTCAAAGGGTATATACTCGTTCGGTTCTCACAGACTTAGTCTCGATCGGTCCTCAAGGGTATACACTCGTTCGGTTCACACGGACTTAGACTCGATCGGTTCTCACAGTGGGTCATCTAGTTCGGTTTCTCATATAACTTCACAAACATGAATTATTAGGCATTCAAACTTGTTACATTGACATTCTAAGCATAAGGAAAACATTTAGGCACAATATACCATCTTGAATTTACAGAATCATCAAGAGTATACAACAAACTTAGCATTTTGATCATTAACGCACCTATGTTCAAGAAGCTACAAATCAGGGCAAGTTTTTATGTCTTAGTATCATTCAATAATGAGACTACAATCTTTTTTACATAAAACCCACAACCTTTCTACATCCTAGCTCAGAATCCCAAATTTTTTGATCGAAAACATGGCAAGCACACATTCATATAAATTTCAAACAAAAAACTGCTTTAAACAATGCATCTATACACCAATGGCATCAAAAACCCTCAATCAATTTGAAGATTTGAACACTTTTGAATTAGGAAACCCTAATTTGAAAATTAGGGTTCTTCGAGTTCAAAAATGGTGAAATCAAAAATTCTTTCAAGGTTTAAGATGTATATGACGTGTGTATCGAGTTTGTAGTTATACCTTTGAAGCAAAAAAAGACACGAAGTGAGAGTGGAGATGTTGGCGATCGAGTGAGAGTGAATATGTAAAATATGTTTGTGTGTGTGAAGATGATGTGAACAGTGATAAGGGATGAGGAGTGTGGT
>BQNB010100019.1:3949-24798 GCA_026074375.1 Tanacetum coccineum | reverse complement strand
CAGTTTTAGTGAAAAGAACATTGTTTTTCTTGTCACACATTTGTGAGACAGAGAAAAGATTAAAATTTATTTCCCTTACAAAGAACACATCTTCAAAGTCTAACTTATCTTTTCTTTACCTGTTATTTTACCTCCTCTAGTACCACCACCAAAGGCAATAAAACCTCCATCAATGTCTTGATAGTCAGTAAGGAAGTCTTTGTTCCATGTCATGTGCCTGAAACATCCATTGTTAAATATTACTTTGTTCTTCAAAGCTTGTTGTGGATTTCCCTGCACAAAAGTAAGAGAGTCATTGTCTCTTGGGGACCCAAGCCACTACTGACTTGAGTCCGCCTTGTGGATCTATATAATTTACTCTTTTTGAGACTCATGATCCACTATTGTCTTTGGAGACATTGTTTAAATCAGTCATTTTAAGTCTTCAAACACAACCTGCTAAGGCCTTAACAGCAGTGACCCCAGATCCCTTAACAACATTAACTGCTATTTGCCCAGCATTATTAACACCCTGTTAAAGGAGGAGGAACAACATGATATCTATTATCCTTTTTGAACCTATCATTTGTTTGATTATCATCTCCATCACTTGAACGACTATCAAATACACTATTAAACAATTCACTAACACTTGAATCATTTTCATTCAATTGATCTCCATATCCTAGACCAGTTTTATCTTTAGCAGTTAATTAACTATTGATCAGTTTATTTAAGTTTTTAGAAGATGTTTCAAACTGTTCTAGTTTAGCTTTCAAATCATCTTTTTCTCTTAAGGTTTCATCTAACTGATTTTTAAGTCTAGTAATAGCATTACTTTTGTCTTTTACTTCAAATTCTAGGACTACAATCTTTTCTTCATAGACAACTTCATTTTTCTGATGAACAACTGATTGAGCCTCTACAGATTCTAGGCCTAACTGATAAGCTACAATTTCTAGATTAGCCTTTACTAAGAGTTTGTCGCTGTTCATCAAACTATTTTGAAGTTTTTCATATGTTTTCACATAGTTTTTAGAACATGATTGTACCTCTGTGTCAGACCCTGAGGAGTTTGAGGTGTAGGTCATGAGAGCAAACTTAGTAGGTTCATCCTGAGCTACATAACTCCAGTCATACCCCAATCCATCTTGGATAATCAAAGCATTGTCCTAAACAACTAATGCATCAGAGGTCTCTACTGGTACAGTCCTTCTGGTGTTTTCCTTACTCTTATACCCTGCATCTCTATTCCTGTTCCCTTGATTTCTTGGTGCTTTACATTCCCTTGCAAAATGGCCCCTTCTATGACAGTTAAAGCATTCAACCTTAGTTTTATCAAAACCTACAGGTTCTTTGCCATTGAAGATTAACTTTCTTCTAGTCTTCTTATAAAATCGCTAACTTTCTTCTAGTCTTCTTATAAAATCGCTTAACTCTCATAGAAAGCATGGCCACCTGCCATTTAAAGTCTATTTCTTCCAAATCATCATGATCAATCTGCTCTAGGTCTTTATTCTCCAGTTGTGGACTATTTGACTAATTAGCAAAGAATGAGAATATTAGATCATCAGTATATGATGATGAAGAGGCTTGTCCCTGAGAATTATGACCTGATGTAGTAGAAATACCATTAGCAGTATTAACTTCATTACTGTTGCTAGTGTCTTCTGCAGAGAGAAAGGCCACATTCTGAGAGTTTAAAGACGATCCAAAGGAACCTTTGATATCAACTTCAAACACTTTTAGGTTATTATATAGATCATCAATATCCAAATCATCTATACCATCTTTGTTCCTCATAATCAATGCAACATGTTTCCGTGATGAAGGCAGAAGCTCTCTAAAAATTTCTCATTTTGCATCTCTTCATTAGAAACAAGCTTCACCATGAACTTCTATAGGCTTGATAAGTTTTTAAAACCTATCATATGCTTACTAGGCCTTCTGTGTCCAGTATAGAAAAGTTTTTAAATTGTTGCTTCAAGACATTCTTCTGCATCTTCTTAGATTTAACATTACCACCAAACCTACTCTTGATAGCATCCCATAGAGTTTTTGCATCCTTTATTACATGGAACCTTAGTTGATACTCATCAAGAATAGCCAAAAGCAAAATGCTTTTAGCTTTTCTTTCTCTTGTCTTGCTAATAGTGCTTGAGCAGTCTTTGGAGGTACTTTAGTTTCAACACCATTTTCATCTGTTGTTACTTGTATAGGACCATCACCATTCAAGATCACTTGCCACAAACTATAATCTATGTTAGTAAGATACTGCTAAATCCTCATGCTCCAAAGGGTATATTCACCCTTCTTAAGGATAAGAAATATTACAGTGAGACACCATGTTGAGAGATACTACTGGTGCTATTTGTGTTGCAGTTATCACAAGACATTATGTTTTATTAAGAAGAGAATCTAGATCTTATAAAGTTCTTCTTATTCAGATTCCCCACATGCCTGATACCACTATATAATTGTGAAGTCCAATGAACCAAATCTTCTTAGCTTTATTAAAGCTTAGTTAAACTTGATAAGATCCAAACTAACGATATGAGAAAACATGGATTGTGAATACAACAAGTTATCAGAATCAACTTGTAATACCAAGAAGAACAAAGAATACTAAATAACTTTAGGATATATTGATTGCAAATATTCTGCCTAGGTTACAGAATAAACCTAACTAGAATGATAAGTCATAACATGCCGTAGGGTTCATTAAAATACAACACTAAGGAAACCCTAATAGGCTTACAAAACCCATACAATGATAATGCATATCTATTCCTAATATATCTCATGCATATCACTTTAGCAGTACTAACTATATAATACTAACAGTATAACTATACTGGCAGTACTAACAATGTACTGGCAATACTAACTAATATAACTAGCAGTACTAACTACTTAGTCTATTTCTTTAGTATTTAGCAGCAGTATCAATCTTAAACCAGCAGTAGTAAAGTAGTACTGGCAGTAGTAACTCAAAATTCCCAACAATTTGCCTAGTTGGTTTGGGTGTACATGCAGAGGCACTTGCAGATGCACTTGCAGGTTAACTTGCAGCTCTTTGGGGTTGCCTTTGTAGTTGCTTGGCCCTTGCAGGTTGACTTGCAGGTTGACTTGCAGATGCACTTGCAAACCCACTACCAGCAACACTTGTTCCTTTACAGCTTCTTTTGTTGTGCCCTTTTTGACCACATTTGCAACAAGTGACAGTGCCACCTTTTCTAATGAGCTTACCATCTTTAACCATTTCAGTCAACTCACCTGTACTTTTCTTTCTCTTTTTACCTAGTCTACCAACCTGAGGTAGGATATAAGATGGAATCAATCTTGAAGGCACTTGAGACTTTTCCCAAAACTCCCTACCAGGTACTGGGTTTATCTTAAAAGAGTAGACAGTGTTCTAAGTTTATAACCTCATTGACTGATGGACCCAATCCTCTGGCAACCCTACTTGCATTCCATTATCATTCATGTTAAAGATGCAAGCTACTGCATGTTTACATTGAATACCAGACACTTACCATTTCCTACAAGTGCAGCTCCTATTAGCTAGATTGACTACAACCTAATTTTGTCTACCCTCATTAACTTGAAATAGTTCAGCACCATTCCACACAACAACATACTCTGATACCTTTTCTTTTATTGCATTAAAAATCTTGGTCACAGTTGGTGTTAATGGGCCCTGACTTTTTTCAATAACCTTCTGAACTATCACTATCCTTTTCATAAGATACTCCCTAACATACACTAGTGCAGTTATGACAGGACTATCCCTAGCTTCAAGTAATTATCTATTAAAACCTTACAAATATTGTTGATCAATAGGTCACAGTTTGCCCTTCCTGTTATAAGTAGTAACAAAACATTTAGGCAAATTACTTAGATACTAATAAGCAGTTGTTGGTTATAAACAAATACCTGAAAATTATGATCTGCTCTAATGCTTAGGAGGGATTTTCCTTAACCACTCATGTCCCAGTCTATTATACCCTATAAATTCATCCATTCCTCTTTCAAAGTGTACCTCAGTTGTTGCAGTGGCACACTTCCATATCAGTTCCTTGTAATGACCACCTTTATAGATCAAATTCATGTTATCATGAATATGTCTGACACAATATCTGTGTTCAGCAGCAGGAAAGAGATCTTTCAAAGCTGGTAACAGACCCTACAAATCAATAGAGATATAATTAGTAAATAAAATGTTTAGTAAAGCAACAAAATAACTACAAGTATGTACCTTTTGTCTATCTGTAATGAAGGTAAAGTTTGAATTGGCTTCCAGATTTAAATCATCTCCAAGACATAACAAGAACTATGTCCATGATACTTTGGATTCAGATTTAACAATACCATATGCTACATGATAGATTCTATTATTAGCATCCACACTCACAGCTGTTAACATTTAACCTGGATAATTCCCTTTCATAAATGCCCTATCCAATCCTAGCAACTATCTCCTAGAAAACCTAAACCCATCTTTCAAAGCACCCAAACACACATAGATTCTTTTAAACCTTCTAATATTTTCATGTAGATTGTGAGCCCTATAAACATCTATCTTAACTGTTGTATTTAGGTTAGCCTTCTTTAAAGCATGACAGTAATCCCAGAGTAGAGCATATTATTGTTCTTGATCACCCCTAAGATGAACCTCTGCCTTTCTCTAAAAGCTTTGGTCTTGGACACACCTACTTGAAACTATTTTTGCATATGTTCTTGTATTGCTTTAATTGGAATTTGAGGGTTAGTATGAAGCAGATCTACAACATGTTGTGATAGAAAAGTAGATGTGCAGGCTCTTATCTCTCTACTTTGTTGACATAAATGAGCAACCTTTAATTTCCTCATCACCCACTTTAAATTATCCCCAACTGAAATATACATCTTCCAAGGGCACTCTCTTTTGTCCTCATCCACCAAATTGACACTTTTACCCTTCAATTTTTTATTCCCTGTCTCTTTACCCTTACCCCCAAATGCATGTGAAAGATTCACTTATGATACGTTATTCACTGACTCAACCACACCGCCCTTACATTTAGCTTAGAGTCTTTCACTATCATTTTTCACAATTCTAATCTTTCTTCTTGTTTCAACTACATAAGCCTTAATTCTGGCTTTTGCTGATTCCTTGTTAGGAAATTCTTGTTCCATAAATAAGGTATTCACTATACCTGTGGATTGACCACCACTTTTTCTTAATTTCCTAACACTCCTCCTTATAATACTTACAGTATCATCTCCTACATAACTATCAAATGAATCAAAATCCAACACCTCTAAAGCTTCATCTGTCAAATCTATATTAGGTGTTATAGTTTGTTCAGGACCTTGTTCTTGAACACTAAAAGTAAAACCTTCCATGTTTACTTCTACCTCATCAACTACATGCTCCTCATCCATAATGAAATCTTCCCTATCATTACCTATAACCTCTTCATCCTCTACAACACCATGCTCATACTCATCATCTGCATCTACATTCTCATCATCTGCATTCACATTCTCATTCATGTTCTCATCTACATTCCCATCTACATTCACATTCTCATTCATGTTCTCATCTATTGTATAATCATTCAAATTCACTATCTGTTCTTCATGTACATTCCCATCTACATTCACATTGTCATTCTTACCCACACTAGACTCTCCAACATCAGCTTCATTTATCCAACCTAATGCTAACCTTTTGCTACTCCCAACCACATTCACCTTGTCATTCTTACCCACACTAGACTCTCTAACATGAACTTCATTATTCCAACCTAATGCTAACCTTTTGCTACTCCCAACCACAGGTGCATTCAACAATACATCATCATCTAACTCCTCTATCTCAACATACACTAAATTGTGGATAAATACGATTGATCAACACTCACAAGCTGGTCAACCAATTCTCCATCCCCCCCCCCCCCCGCCCCCCTCCCCCCCCCCCCCCCCCCACCCCCCCACCCACCCCCCCCCCCCACCCCCCCCCACCCCCCCCCCCCCCCCCCCCCCCCCCCCCCCCCCCCCCCCCCCCCCCCCCCCCCCCCCCCCCCTCCCACCCCCCCCCCCCCCCCCCCCCCCCCCCCCCCCCCCCCCCCCCCCAACCCCCCACCCCCCCCCCCCCCCCCCCACCCCCTCCCCCCCCCCCCCCCCCCACCCCCCCCCCCCCCCCCCCCCCCCCCCCCCCCCCCCCCACCCCACCCCCCCCCCGCACCCTCCCCCCCCACCCTCCACCCCCCCCCCTCCCCCCCCCCCCCCCCCCCCACCCCCCCCCCCCCCACCCCCCCCCCTCACCCCCCCCCCCCCCCCCCCCCCCCCCCCCCACCCCCCCCCCCCCCCCCCCACCCCCCCCCCACCTCACCCCCCCCCCCCCCCCCCCCCACCCCCCCCCCCCCGCCCCCCCCCCCCCCCCCCCCCCACCCCAACCACCCCCACCCCCCCCCCCCCCCCCCTCTACAATACCTTACAGTTTGGCCATTAAGTTTATCAAACTAAGACTTACATCACCAATCAACAACTTAAAGGCCTCAAACAAACCATAAATCAAAACTTTTGTTAGGCATTTTATAGTGATAAAACATAAGTTGTGAAGGATCATACCCTAAATCTTGAATAAACATATGCAGTTCATCAACATTGAAAAGGTCCACATCAATGTTGTCCACGTAATTCGCTTTCCCTCGAACATACATCCTTTTTGGTGAAGGTGTGAACTTTCCACCATGATGCAACTTTATAGAGAACAAGTTATTTTTTCCAGCTGTACAATAAAAATTAATCAATTAGTTAACAATGTAGTATACCACACTTAAATATGGCAATAAAAAACCAAAAATCTTACCATAAACCTTGACTGGATAAAAAACAATGCCTTCCTTTCTAACATACTCTTTCAGTTGTAAATTAGAAGGATCAATTACATACGAAGGCAAATAATCGTCTTTCATCATTGAAAAACTATGCCACAAACAATTTAGAAGGATCGATAGTGAACTGATGGTTAAACAATACGGACTAAGATTAGGGTTTTTTTTATAGTGAATGTGTTTTTTTAATTGGGTGGGTGGGTGGAGTTGACTTAGAAGTGGGGTAGATGGGATTGGGGTAAAATATTTAAGGTTTGGATCGGGTTAATTAAAAAATGGCGTGTTTAATCGGGTTTGTAAAAAAGGGGTGTTTAATCAGGTTGGTAAAAAAGGGGTGTTTGACTGGATATAATGGAATGGACGAAATAGCCCTCGTATGTGTTGCACGTGTGTGTGCCCAAGCATGACAGACTAACGACGTTAGGGCAGACGGACCAAAAGTGGAACCAAACCACGAAAATACGGACTTTTTTTGCAATTTTGAAAATCTACGGACCAAATCTGCATTTTGGCCAAACTAAAAGGACCATTTTTGCAATTAACTCGACAAAATATTTAACCGTTTCCTACATTTAAATTTTAAATCATTTAGTCAAATCTACATATTCCTAAATTCATGCACTTTTGATTGACAAAATATTTGAGTCAACCGATTAAAAAAATGAAAATACGTTAGTCAACATTTTAACCTATTCCCTGCATTATAAATACCTTAGTCATATTTTCCCATCTTCTTCTGTTCTTCAAATTAATACACACCCATGTAATTTTAGATATTGAATTCTTAATATTTTATATCTTTAATTGCATTCATATTTTTTGCTTATGTTTATATCTAAAACAAGAATGTTTTGTTTGCGTTTGTAGCAAAAGAAATAGAGTTGAACATGACTCAATTGTGTGACTTGGATCCCATGCTTGATGATATCAAAATATTGGCACGCTGCATTAGTATTTGGAAGTCTCACCCTGGTGAAAAGACTAATGAGGTGTGGAGTTTAAACATCGTCTTGCAAGATCCACATGTAATTGTTTTTTACAATTCATAAAGTGTATAAGTTGTTTTATAAATAATTGTTTTACAATAATAGTATGCAAATGATCTTTATATATATAGATCCACAATTGTTTTTTATTTACAATAACAGTATGCAAATGATCTTTAAGAACACGGCTGTCACAAGGGTTGCAAGTTTTGACAATAACACATGTGGCTTAAAGTTTGAGCATTTCACTGCTTTTACTTCTAGACGTTTCTCTTATACAGAACTATGTGGGGAGTTTTATTATTTGATTGTTTATTTGTTTGTTTGTTAGTGACTTTTTATTTTAAATAATTATCTTATAAAAATACAGATGTCATTGGAACAATTGTTTCGATTTCGGACGCTATCCTTTTTAACACTTTTGGTGTCGACAAAATAAGGAGGACCGTCATACTTGAGGACGTTAAGTAAGATTATAATCAAAACTTTTAATAAACATCATCCTTATTATATCTTTTTGTCTAATTATATGTTTTTACTTTCTACTTATTAACATAGGTTCCAAGCTTGAATGTTGTTTTGTTTATTCTTGGTCTGAGAAGTTTGCTAAGTTGCTTGATGAGACGGACTCAATGGGTCATGTTGTGATGATACTACAGTTAGCTAAAGTTAAGTACTTTAATGGTAAGCAATCAACCAATTATCATTTTCATACAACATACATGCTGTTAATATTAGTTAATCTTTATTTCTTTGTAACATCATTACAGAGAAACCCTCTCTGAGCAATGCTATGTATTCTACCAAGGTCTACATCAATGATGGTATTCTTAAAATTGCTGCTTTCAAACAGAGGTAACACAATATTTTTTGTCTATTATAAGTTGACAATCGACTCATATATTATTTGTTTTGTGTAAATATACCAATACATTACAATTTTAATTCTATCCTTCTAACTCTAAAGCTGTTTTACTTAATGGTACATGTACGTAGAGAAAGATAGATTTGATCTCAAAAATCATACCATTTCTCTATTTTTTCCAGTAAAAAAAGAAATTATTGTTGAAGATTTTTTTAAGGTGGCATCAAGAAGATGGTGGGAAGTATACATGATTCAGATGGTGGTCTTCTCGAGTATTATGAATGTTCATAAAATAATATCATGACGAGGTATAAGGTTATCTTAAAGGTGGTAGCGGAAATAGTAGAGGAAAGAGATTAGCCATCTCTATGGTTGTAGAGGCGTGGTTCAGTGAGAAGGAAGAGATGTGATCGAAAGATAAAGAGTGTTTTCGTCAAAGAGAAAGAATGTTATGTATAAGAGAAGGAATGTTTTCGTCGAAAGAAAGAATGTTTTCGTCGAAGAGAAAAAGATAGCGTTTTAACTTATGTTGTTAAAAGGCTTGAATAGGGATTTTCGGATATGACCTTTAACGTTTGCGATCGCAAGTTAAAGATACTTGAATATTTCGGATGAAATATTTAAGTTGTCAAACCTACTTGGAGAAGCGTTAGATTTGTATCTAACCTTTTCTTAACGAAAGAGTGGATGATTTGGAAGAAAGCAAGATGATGATCAAAGAAGTGTGTGAGTGAAGACTCTAAGAGATTTAATACCATTTTGCGACTCTTTTGACTTTTTAGATTTGTGACACGAACGCGAAGAAAAATATTTTAGTGTGAGAAAATATATACTGAGATGCATAAGATATATAGATATAAGCATGCAGGTTTATCTAAGCATGCGTCAACACAATAATTAACAAGATTAATGTGTAAGACTATATGACATTTAAATATTAATTGTCATACATTAAGCTAACATAGTATAGGTGCACAATTAACACGTAAGTCATGTAAAATGATGCATACAAAACGTGATAATTTTAAATGCAATCATCATGTAAAACTTGTTAGCATTTAGCACTTAGGAGCATGTGTTATATAGATAAACTAAGAGATATTTTATCTAAATTGCTAGTAAAAGGCAAACGGTTTTACAACAGACATGCATTCAATAGCTAAGTAAATAAACGTTGAGATTTACGATAAACGTGAAAGCATATAATTGCATTACATGGGAACACGTTATCATCTTGAAACTTCAAAGAATATATATGAGATAAAAGTAGTCAAGATTGACAAAAGAGAAACCTAATTTTTACTTGCTTAGTGTGCACTCCTAATGAGATACAAAGTCTATTGATGTAGACTATCATTAGGCATATTTAGTAAGAGCCATTTAATCAAATTAAAGAATGAATATGAGACTATTACTAGTGGTGCTCAATTCAGGCTAAACACAACCATTTTTACGGGTTATACCACGAACCCAACTTAACTCTTGGAAGCAATTCAACCCTTAGGTCAAATTGAATTTCTAGTGCAATAGATTCTCCAGTAGTCATTCTCATGTTAGATAAAATAAAATTCTGATATTTTTCTAATGAAGTGTAGCAAAGATAAAATTTATATTATTTTTTCATAAAGGGCCTAACATGACTCAACTAACATGCTTTAATTCTGGTTCGCATAATCCTAATCAAGATGAGTGGAAATCTTAGAAAAGCGTTAGCAAGATATTTTAATCTTTTGTTCAAGATCTATAGGTTGTTTGGTTTCGATTACATACCGCTTGATTTAATGGATGTCTTATATTTAGTCATTTGTCACATGTGATTTTTTTAACGTGTTTGGTTTTTCAAAAGCCAAGAGATGTGCTTATTTGTGATAATGAAAAATATGTAGTGTATTTTCTTGTAACACAACCATTTATGCTACGAAGAAAATAAAGTGCATAGGATATATATTATCCTTTATTAATCGTTTAATACGATAAGTCCATAAATTCTTTAAACATAATGTTTCCCAAACATCATGTTATCCTAGGTGCATAAACAATAATATTATTCTTATTTGAGAATTTAGTTAAAAGTGAATTTTAGCTTTGAGTTGTGCTTTTATGTTGTATGAGCAAAGTTTACATATATTGTTAGTTTGCTCGTGTTTGGTTTTTCGGAAATGACACATTTACCAATTGCATTGCAATGTAAATTGCTTGAATATTTCGGACGAAACATCCAAGTCGTCAATCCTAATTCATTGTGTATTTTATGCATGTATTAAACATATTAGTATAATATTTGGAACACAACTATTGGACAAGTAGACTCAATATGACATCATCAACACAAGTGTGAGTTATGATTCGATGCATATTATTTTCATCTAGAAAAGAATGTAATTATTTTCATATCAATCAAGTGTGATTGAGTTATGTAGATCCAAGATGATATCTTTTGTTATATTTTGATATAATCTTGAAACTAAACAAATAAGAATCCGATTTCATGTCCATACACGAAAACTTGTCAATTAGATTCAATAAAGATATCAATCATAATTTGAATAATGAATTGATATATTCTCGAAATCTTTCTTGACCCTCACGAACACTCATTTAAAAGAAAATAGATAAATATTTAAATAGTGTGTTCCATTAATCCCAAGATTAGTTGTAAGGTGAGGTTGATGAATAATGATAAGTTAATTTCTTATTCCAAGATTGTCGTAAATTTTACTTGTGCGAAAAACTATTTGTTGTTATGTATAATATACATAGTTTTTGACATTTTATGAGTATATAAATGAGTTTTCTAACCATTTTTATACAACACACATCTTTTGTAAAATACTATATGTTAAAAAAATATAATTATGTGTGTATGTTAGAACCATGCAAGCACAAGCATTTTCTTTTTCTTAGTTACTAATGTATTAATACAATCTTTTCTTTTGTTTAACCAACCCAAGGTCAAACAAAGCAAGTTGTTGAAAATATTTAAACGTGTTGTTGAAAATAGATTAAATCGTTAGAAATATTTAGGTGACTAGTTTTAACACATTTAATAATATACTTGACAAGTTATTGAACTCTTATTCCTAAGTATATTCCCATACTCGAAAAGATTTACAAGATGTTTATGTAACATTTGTAAATTAAGTGATCTATGCCTATATGCAATGCAAGAGCAATTTCGTAATCTTAGTGCAAGAAATCTAGCAACGTTTTAGTTAGGCATATTTGAAAAACTGGCGCAAACGAATAGTGTATTCATTCTACATGGCACAGCCTTAGGGTTCAATGAGCTTAATTACAAATAGCATGATCATTTATAATTTTTACTAAATTAAGTTTATAAGAGTCGCACATAATCACATAGCATACCACAATATCACGTTCTTGTCGTAGTTTTGTGTATTAGATACAAACAATGTATACTTAGCTCAAGTTTTGTTTGAAGTCAAATTAGTTTCCTTCCTCATTTTAAAAATTCAATTTAATATTTTTGAAAAAGTTAATTTCACTCTATTTTTAAAGATATTACCGGACTAGAAATGTCTGACTCGAAAGGAAAAGAAAAATTACAAAGTTTTACGTTTAAATGAGATCAACGTTTAGACAATAAGTGTATTTTGTCTTTCTGACTAATTAAGTTTGAAAAAAAAAAAAAAAAAAAAATTCTGGAAGTATTTTTTATTGAAAGTAGACTCAAGTTCTTCAATATGGAGGGTGGCACGACTTCTATCAGACTTACGGTTGAGTTTAAATAAATTTTTTCAAAGTTTCTGAAAAAAATTGCAAATCAGCAGCGGGGTCCCCTTATATTAAGGGGGCCGCCCAGGAATTAAGGGGGGCGCCCACCTGATACTTAAAATTATGATTTTTGTAAAAAATTATTTTTTGACTTTGCAGAAAGGTGTACAACTTTCTGAATTTGATCCCGAACATATAACACTTATTTTAAGCATCATTTTTATCTCGAGCTAGTATAATTAGTGTATATAACATCAAAACTAATACAAGTTAATCAACAAAATACTTTTCATATTTAATCCCCCTTAATGGGTAATTTGATACATGGATCGTACTCAATTTTTAAAACCACTTGTTTTGAAAATTAGAGCGACGTGGCTCCTAATACCAATTGTGGAAATCATAGAGGGGGGGTGAATACGTTTCCATTAAAAATCTTAAAATGTTTCGTATCAAATTACCGATCAAGCGTGATACAATATGATGAGTGTTCATACGAGTTATATACACATATTAATTCATCGATTTACAACAATACAAACCAAGCAAATTATTCAATTAAGTAAAATTATATAATAATACATCACACTAATTGCAAGTATAAATATAAAGCGATAAATGATGAGTATAATGTAAAGAGATTAAGTTGAAAGGAATGCAAACCGGACACGGATGATTATTAGTGGGGTTCGGTCACGAAGCACCCTTCCGCCTCTCCACTCCCCGAGTACCCAACTCGAGAGTTACTTCACTAGTCAACAAGCTCCCTTAAGGCGGAGAAAACCGTACACAACGTTGCTTACACCGATTTACGACACAAAGCTAAATGTCGAGTTCTAATCGTAGCTAG
Source organism: Tanacetum coccineum (assembly GCA_026074375.1). Taxonomy (NCBI): domain Eukaryota; kingdom Viridiplantae; phylum Streptophyta; class Magnoliopsida; order Asterales; family Asteraceae; genus Tanacetum; species Tanacetum coccineum. The sequence goes on along the minus strand of BQNB010100019.1, from coordinate 11,499 downwards.
AACCAATCTATCACAACACAACTTCACGACTTCACGACTTCACAACTTCACGACTTCACAACTTCACGACTTCTTCACAACTTCACGACTTCACAACACATCTACTAATCTTCTTCCGCCATAGTAATCTCACCGCACTACCTTCATACTTCACTTCACCTAAACACTACTATGATCACACCTATCTTCACAACTTACAAAGATCACTCCGATCTACCAACTATACACACCATGATCACCATGATCTAACTATTACACAAGTTTGGAATACATGGACTCGATCTATACATTGTGAATGTAAGACATGTCACGAATGCACTAACTAATCTACATAACTTCGTATCTTAATGATAACAAAAGTTCTTCTCTTGCACTTGAATGGATGGATAATTGGATCACATTATAAACAAACTTATAATAAGTTAAGTGATCAAAGGAAAGGATTTGAAAGAAGATTTTTAGATCTAAGAAAACTGTGTGCCAAGAGGTGAAAAAATCTGTGGAAACAGTCCACTATTTATAGGCAAAAATATCGATTTTTTTATTTTGCCGCCCCCCTTAATTATACATGGCCGGTCCCCTAATTAAAATTAAGGGGGTCCGCTTTTTTCAAACGCTCATTTTTTGTCCTTTTGTGGGGAAGGTTTTTCTGGAACTTTCTAGCCGTTTCTAGGTGGAAAATTTGAATTCAAAATATTTATTTTGAATAAAACATTTCTTATAAATACAAAAATGTTTTGTATATATTTTAATATGTTTGTCCCATTTTATGAATGTAAGGTTTGGAAAAGTAAAAAATTTCTTTGATCATTCAACAAATTAAAGTTTGTTTGTTGATACCTTTAGTGATTTACATCGGGTGCGAACTTAAATTAATTGTTGAAGAAAACTTGAGACGTCGAAAGATGTTGACGAATTGATGATTAGTGATTACGAGTAACTTAAGCACTTTACGTTATGTGTTATAAGTTACATGTTTGTCATCACCAAAACATAAAGAGAATGTATAGATTAAATATAGCAATATTTCTACCAACAACAATAAGCAGAAAGGCACTTAAAAAGAAAGAATCACACAAAAGGCTTACAACCTTAAATCCTAAACTGAAAAAGCTAATAAGCTTAAATAAGCTCTAACCTAAGTGAAATAAGCTAATATGGTTTAAAACTAACCTAATAAGCAAATAGAAACAAGAATTAAGCAATCCTAACATGCCAAAAGCTCAGATAAGCAAATGAGTTTTTGGCTTAAAACTGCTAACAAACAGCCTAGAGGGTCACTTTTTAAGCTAGAAAATGGATCCTTATGGCTATGAGACTTATCAAAACTTAAAGCTTATCCTACAAGCTTCTAAAATCAGCAAAGAAAATTGAGTTTGAAACTCAAATAAGCTACTAAAAGGGCTTGTGAAAAAGCTGTTTGCACTCAGTGTGTACTGAGTTTTGATTTTCTTTTGAAAAGTCAAAATGTAAAGTGCAGGCCTAATTTTAGATAAGAAAACAGTGATTAAAACTTAAAATAAGCTTAAACAGATAAACTCTATACTACAAAGAACTTGTGCAAGTAATTTTTAGATTCTAAAACCTATTTTTACTAATCTAAATTTGTTATTAAAATGTGGCTTTTTAAAACTTAAAGACTGAAAAATACACTTGACAGATTTGCACCAAAATCTTACAATTCAAATGCACACTTAACCATCTTTTTCCTACTGCATTTAAACTCAAAATGAAACATAAACTAACCCTTAAAAACAATTATTTATGAAAAACTTATAATAAAATAGTTTTAAAGAATTTGTAAAAAACCACATCGTGATTCAAAGGCATGGTTACCAAAAACTTTGAAAATAAGTTTTGACCCATAAAATCTTTTGAAAATTGAACAAAATAACTTAAACAAGCTTAACAAATTTGGACTTATGACCGAAACCTGTTTTACAACTCCTTTTGACCCATTTTGAGTCTTAACCCAAACACTTCTTGAGAAGTTTAAAAACCAATTTAAGCTTAAAGACAGACTTATAAAAGCAAATAGACTTAAAACAGATTAAGACTAAGGTCAAATAAGGACAAATAAGCAATTAAAACTAAAAGATAAGCACTTAAAATAAGCAAACTAAAATAAGCAGTTTAAAGCAAATAAATGGCAGTTTTAAGTAAAAACATAACTAAATAACACACAAGTAATAAGCAAGCATAAATAGGCATTCTATAAGACATAATATAAGAATATTATATGCGTTTAAATATTGGATAAAGCCTTGTAAAGTAATGAAATCTTACAAAACCCCTTTGCTCTAAACAAGGGTGTAAGTGCTCTTTAGAGCTTTGTCTACAAGCTCTAGCTTGTATAAAACAAGCTAGTGAATTACCACAAGCCCTTACAGAACTGGCTTGTCTTCCAAATAGCTTTTTTCAGTGATTTTTTAGGTAAAAAGGACTTAGGCTATTGATATGTGGGAAATCAACATATTCCTCTATTAAGTCAAAATAGCCCTTAAATGATCAAAATGTGCAAAAAATATACTTGTATTTGTGTATTTTGTTGTTTATGAATGTGTAGACACAGGAATGGATAGAGTACAAAAGAGCTAGAAGTTTCTAGCAAAAGGTCAATAAAGTCAAATCTTGGTCAACAAAGGTCATCCCACAAAAAGGACAAAACCCTCAAAAATACCAAATCAATCCTCAAAGTTAAATCATATTACATAAAAGACCCTAAAACCCTAACACCGTTATCTCTTTTATACTTAAGAGATAACGGTCGTTATCTCCTTATAATAAACCAAAATCATTAACCCATTTACCCTTCCTTATAACCAAGCCCATGGCCCATTCCTTTTATACCCGGACCCAAGTCAAAATACCACAACCCTGGGTCAAACAAAGATATAAAAAGGGAAAGGGGCGAGAAATCTCGTTTTTACTGTTCATATCCTTCTTCGTTTTACCCTGCATCAAAATCATGGGGTAAAATGCAATTGATGATGTGGCATTAAGATTCGAGTACTAAGCTATGAGCTGGCAAATTTAGACGTCTTCTATTGGTCCAAACAAACAAAGGAGGACACGCGTAAGTCAAGGGAAAACACAAGGAAAGGAGATTTTACACTAAATCCTTTGCTAAAGAAGCACAAGTACTCTGACACACGGATTGCCACTGGCTAGCATTGTGGCTCACTTATTTGATCCAACGGCTTAAACAAAGGATCCAATGATTGGCATTAAACGGAGGGACGAGATCAAAGCTTGGAGGAGCATGTTGAGAGACATAGAAGCTTCTCTCTCAGCTATTAATAGCAAGCTTCCTCATACACAGGAGGGGAGTAGCGAGTTAGATAGATTTTTTATATTTTAGCTTATTAATTTAGCTTATGTAATTTTTCTTTAAAACTGTTTTAGCTTAATGTTTTCTTAATGTAATTTCAATTTTCAGTATTGTAATCATCTCTTTCATCAATATAATTCAAGTTTTTCTTAATATGCATTTTACTCCTTCACAAACTCACTTTCATACAAAACATTAATTAATAAGCTGTAACTGTTTCATAAGCTCCTTATAAGCTAATCTCAAGCTCATCTAAGTCTCTAAGCTTAGATTGAACTCAAATTGATCACTAAGTTACTCACACATTTAAAAACAGTTTAATACCTATGCTATGGATGGATTTGGTTGCTTTGGATGATAAGCTTACCCTGGAAGAGCTTATGGGACTTAACTAGCTTATTCTTGTGATAAGCTAGAGCTTGTTGATAGCTTACTTGAGCTTAATCTTAGCCTTGTTTAGAGCAAAGGCTCTTGTAAGTTTTTCAATTTTCCTTTTAAAAGCCTTACTTTACATTTCAGCTTATAGTTGCTTATTGCCTGCTTATTTTTGTTGTTATTAGCTTGTCTCTGTTTATATTTAATTATCAATGCTTAATATGTTCTTTAGTTAGTTTAGAACTTAGTTTTCATTTATTCTTTTTATAAATCTGTCAAAAACCAAAAAAATATAGCATAGTTGTTAGTTTATTGATTCTGGCTTATTTGCTTATTGGATTTTGTTCATTTTGTCTGTTTTTAGCTCTATAGTATCTGGTATCTTAGTTTTGAGCTTTTATTTGCATTTTCATAAGCTTAAATGGATTTGACTGTGTTTAAAGGGGTGTTTGGCACAGCAGTACTAACTAAGAGTTAGTACTGCTTGTGACATCTTTGTTTCTTAAAACTGAATTTGAAGATCATTTTTAGACTTACAAGTTTAGATTCTAGGTAGTTTGTTAAGATTGATAAAGTTTTCTAGTTGCTATTTTGAACCTGTGATCATTAAGGCTGTCATAGTAGCATTTTTAGCTTAAGTCTGTTCTAGCTATTGTTATTGATCTATTTGCCTTTGCTTTAGTGTTTAAATGAAAGTTTTAAACAAATCATAGTACCTGCATCATTTAGTTCTAGTCTTTGGTGTCAATTGCATCAGCAATAGAAAACAGCCAAAAGGTCTTTTTCTAGCTTAAATCCAAGTTAGTTAGAGTTTAAGTTAGTTTTTGAAAATAGGAGCATAAGTAGATTATAAGCTATATTAGATAGATTAGGGCTTATTTCAACTTTATTAGCTTATTAGAGTATCTGTTTTTAAGCCTGCATTTAGTGAGTTGTCATTTTATAAAAACACCACATACTGATATAAATCAGTATGTATTGACCTTTTTCATTTAGCTTTTTCTTGCTTATTTTAATTTCAAATTCCTTTTTGATTAGTGTTTTAAGTAGAATTTAGGATAAGCTTTTTAGTGGTATAGTTCATTAAGTCATAAGGATCTTTTAACTTATTGAAAAATAAGCTCAAAGATATCCTTAGGGCCTGTTTGGTTAACAGTTTTTACACCATAAGTGCTTATTTTTTTGTTTTAGCTTATTAGGCTAGGTTTAGTTTCGAAGTTGCTTATTTTGCTAGGTCATTGCTTATTCTAGCCTCTTAGTTGCTTAAGTTTTCATCAAAGTTCAAAAAGAAGTTTTATACAATCTGTCTGTTTTCAGCTTATTTAGTGCTTTTCAAAAATAGTTGTTTTTATTAAAATTGCTTAATTTCAGCTTTTCTATAAGTTTGCTTTTTAAAGTTTTTCTAAAAATAAAAAAAGGGAAGAGGGGAAATCTACACATTCTAGGCTTTATAGTATAAAAAGTTGTTTTGGCTTATTTCTTTTTCTTATCCGATAAGCTGTGTTCACAAGCTTATTTTTCCTAGATTCCTTACTATTCAAGCTACTTTTCATAATTTTTATAAATAGTTTAGTATTTTTAAACATTTAATTTCCTTTAAATCGTTTTTAATTCATAAAAAATTATAAAAAAGTCAAAAAAATATAATTCTTTTTTAGAAAATTTTCTTTTAACATTTAGAATCTAGGAAAATTAGATTTGCTTTCGTAGGGTTTAAATTGCAAAATTTTGATTTTTAAAGAACGGGATTGAATCCCGTTCATATTTTTAGTGTTTTGAAGCTTAAAACTCTCTCGTTTTTGGTCTAGTTTTATTTGTTCTAGCTTTTTAGTCAATTAAGACTTATAAAAACCAAAAAGATCATTGTAGGACTTAATTTTGATAATTTAGGGTTTTTAGGTCCCGTTTAGGATTCCCGATTTGCGTTTTTAGTTAAAATTTAATTTCTCGTATTGTTTTCTCGTAGTTAGGTTAATTGTCCCTTTATTTGCTCACTATTAGGATTTTAGAAAATAAATCATCTTCGAACCAATTCAAGTCATTGTCCAAATAACAAACGAGGTCTCAATTTCATAAGTCTTTGGGAAAACGACCCGGTAATCACTTACCGGTTTCTTACGTAGAATATTTTTGTGTAGAAATTGCTACTAATCTTTGTCCTCAAGGATTTTTAGTAATTTTCTTTATACTTATATATTATACGTATTATAATTGGTTTCTAAACGATCAAAGTTGACAGATTACACCTCTTGATTTTGAACTTCCCTCTAGTTGAAAGGACAATTTGCAGACTAGGATTTAAGACTAAAAAATACTCAATGACAACTAAAAACTAAAAAGAGGTTACCCTTGCACTACAATAAGCCAATTATAATAAAAAAATTAACCCAAGCTAAGCTTTATTCTAACCACACTTTTGACTTTAAATCCTGACTTTAACTACTAAACTAGACACTAACTCACTTGATTGAATTTTTGATCAAAAACTCTTAAAAGGAGATTCCAAAGTTTAAAAACTTAAAAACAGATGAATATTGAGGATTTTTTATCACACAAAACATAACTTAGATAGTCTTTTAAGAATATTCATTATTTTTTAACCTATTTAACTAAGACTTAAGGATTTTATAAAATGAACTAGCAAACTTCACAAATCCTAATTTAAGCTTGTTAAATCTATTATTTAAACTATATTATAGCTTATGAAAACTAGTTAAGACCTTAATAACAATCTGGACTCAAATTTGCTATGCTAATCCTGCTTGTCCCAAACACCCCTTTTAAAACTAAAAACTCCATTTAAAGGCTAAAACAGATATCTAAAAGCTCAAATAAGCTAACAGATTAATTATTATGATAATTAAAGACAAATGATCAAAGACCTCATGAGAATAAGCACAAGATATTAAGCTATACTATTAAGCTATTATAACTAAAAACTAGGCAGAATCTAATAAAACTTAAACTAAGCTATTCTAAACTAAGAACTGAGCATATTAAGCTAACTTAAAACAAAATAAGCATAAATAAGCAATAAGAAACATAGATTAAGCACTAATAAGCAGATGAGCAATATGATAAGCTAAACAAGAAATAAAGCTAAAATTTGGCAAAATGGACTTACATGGATCCTTTGCTCAAAACAGGGATAATGAATGCTCAAAAGAGCTTATCAACAAGCTCTAGCTTGTTTGCACAAGCTAGCAGGGTCCAATAAGCCTTTCCCATTCTGGCTTATCATCCAAAAAGCATTCCATTATAAGCATAGGTAAATGACTGTTTTAAGTGATTAGCTCATTCAGTTAAGCCTTAGAGAGCTTAACTGGATTAGGACTAGCTTATTAGGAAATGTGAGCTTATTGAGCTTATTGAGTCGTTTCTAAACACAATTTAAGTAAATTTACATACTAGTAAAACTAGAACTCAAAATAAAATTTAAAGGAAACTTGCATTTTATTGATATCAAAAGTGATTACAAGATTTAAAAGGGAATTACATTAAAAATAAGCAGGAAATAAGCTGAAATACAATAAGCTACAATAAGCTACTATAAGCTACTCTAAGCTACACTACTCATATTCCTAGATTACATGCCTTATACTATGTGCATTCCCTCTATTTATAGTGAGGGGCAGATCCTTCTGAAGCCTGAGACGCTCCCTCATCTTCAATCCTAGCCTTTGATCTTTAATCCATCATTATCATCCCTTGATCATACTCCATGTTTTAATAGCCAATAAGAGGCTTGAGGATCGCCAGCGTGGCTAGGGAATGTCAGACGTGTCAGCATATTCCTTCTAGAAACATGGGGCTCGAGCGTGTGTGTGAAGAGGTAGATTTAACT
>BQNB010100018.1:0-24798 GCA_026074375.1 Tanacetum coccineum | reverse complement strand
AAAAATGATAGAAAATGCTTTAGATGCAGCGATCTAAATCATCTTATTGGAGAATGTCCAAAACCACCAAAAGACAAGAACCAAAGAGCCTTTGTCGGAGGTTCTTAGAGTGATAGCAGTGAAGAAGATGACGAGAAGGTCAAAGACGAAACATGTCTTGTAGCTCAAGCATCAAGTGAGGTATGTTTCGAATCATCTTACTTTAGTGATGAAAACTCATTAATAGATGATTTAGTCTTAGATAATGAATATGATAAACTGTGCAAAATGAGTTTAAAGATAATCACTAAAAACAAAAGATTAAAAGCCACTAGAAATATTTTATAAAAAGAACTTGGTATTCTAAAAGAAAAAGTGTCTACACTCGAGAAAAACAAGGGAGTTAATCTCGAATGTGTAAAGTGTCATATGCTTAAAATTGAGAATGAAAAACTCAAAGAGGAAGTCATTGTAACACCCCCAAATTGGGTCGCATCGGAATAAGGGTCCGGGGCATGTTACTTCATAGATCAATAACACAAGATGTATAAGGTTTAGGGTTTAATTCATTTGAAGCATCATCTAGTGGAACTAAGGAAATAAAATTTATGAAAGCTCAGAAAAAGGCATCCTCTGATGGAGGTCCCATAAATATGGGAGCCCCCCAAAGTGTTCAGGCGGCCCCCAAAACAATTATGGGACCGCCACCAGTTGGTACACCTGGATCTAAGACAAATGTGTATTTTCAAAAATCTATTTTGGGTCCTAGACCAAAACACATAATAGTAAACAATGTAAAAGTTCCCATTGCTAGTGAAAATGAAGTCAAGCAATTCTATAAGTCATTATCAAAACCCGGAGTTGGATTTTCAAAACCAAATTTTAGATAAAAAAACTCCACCACCTAGAAGAGTCATGAACAATTATCATCGTCCTAAAACACCGCAACCAAAAAGAAACATTGGTCGACAAAATCAACCTCGTAGTTTTCCTGTAACCTGGAATAACTTCCCACGTCAAAGTTACATGCCATTGGAAATGTGTCTTCGATTTCTACATCCCAAACCAATTGCATCAATTGGCAAGGGATGTTTAGCACTAACCAACTTTGGACCATGTGATATTAGGGACCAACTGTTTGAGGTGTTTCCTTATATAAATTGATATGCCTTGGAGTCGACTTGGAACCCGATGAGTAGATAAAGGATATCGGATGCTCTAAACACATGACGAGTAACCAAAAGCTCTTCTCAAGCTACAAGGCATACAATGGAGGTAATGTTATTTTTGGTAGCAATATTCGCGGTAACATCATTGGCAAAGGTACGATTTCGAATGACTCTCTCAAAATAGATAATGTAGAGCATGTAGATAACTTAAGATTTAACTTGTTAAGTATAGGACAAATATGTGATAATAAGTGTAGATCGAACTTTCTCTGAACATGATAGTGAAATTTATAGGATGGTAAGTCTTAGGTAGAGGTATTAGGATGAAATGCTTATATGTGATGAAATTAGGAAATAAGCCTAAAGACAAAATTTGTCTAGCAACGATTGATGAAAACTCTACGTTGTGGCATAGGAGATTAGGTCACGCAAATATGCGTCTCATTCAATCATTAGCATCTAAGGAATTAGTTAGAAACTTACCTAAGCTTAAGTTTGATCAACACTTCTGTGATGCTTGCAAAATTGGGAAAGCAAGCTCACGCTAGTCATAAGGCTAAGAATATAGTCTCAATGACTAGATGCTTAGAACTCCTTTATATGGATCTCTTCGGTCCATCCGCCGTACGGAGTTACGTTGGAAACCGCTACACCTTAGTCATAGTAGATGACTACTCTAGGGTATACTTGGACTAGATTCCTTAAGGACAAAATCGAAGCTTTCGATTAATTAAAAATATTTGTAAGAAAATTCAAAACCAATTAGGATGTACAATAGTGTCAATAAGAACCGACCACGGTAGGGAATTTGATAATGAGGTGCAATTTGGAGAGATTAGTAATTGCCATGGTATTACACATTCACTTCTCAGCTCTAGCATCCTCAGTCATATGGCAAGGTTGAAAGGAAAAATAGAACACTTTAAGAAATGAGCAGGACTATGTTGAACGAGCAATCGTTACCATAAAAGTTTTGGTGTAACGCAGTAGACACTTCAACATACATTCTCAACCGAATCCTAATTAGAGCCATATTAGGAGAAAACACTTACGAACTCTTAAGAGGTAGGCAACCTACTCTAGATTACTTTTAGAGTGTTTGGACGCAAGTGCTTCATTTTAAACACTAAAGACTACCTTACAAAGTTTGACCAAAAGTCATACGAATGTATCTTTTTAGGTTACTACAACATAATTGTAAAGCCTACATCATCTTTAACAAACATACTAGGAAAGTTGAAAGAATCACTCAACGTGACATTCGATGAAACTCCTCCACCCTCTAAGACATCACCCTTGGTGGATGATGACTTAGATGAAGAAGAAGCAATTAAGGTTACCGAAAAGAAAAACCTAAAAAATGACATTGTGGATGAAACTTTAGAAATTGACGAAATAGTCAATATTAAGAAATCTAGGAACCATCCATTAGAAAATGTCATAGGAAACCTTAACCAAAGAACCCTTAGATCACAAGCCCAAAACCAAAGTAACTTCTTTTGTTTTATAACAACTATAGAACCTAAGAATGTGATGAAAGCCTTTTAAGCTGATTAGTTGAATAGTCGCTAATGACAAGAGATTAAATCAATTCATTGCTAACGAGTTTGGGAGTTAGTTCCACAACCTAGGAATATGAAAATTATAGGAACTAAGTGGGTGTTTAGAAATAAGTTAGACGAGAACGGTATTGTTTCTCGAAATAAGGCTAGGTTAGTTGCTCAAGGCTATAATCAACAAGAGGGCATCGATTATGATGAAACTTATGCCCCAGTTGCTAGACTTGAGTCAATTAGGATACTATTAGCTTATGCTTGTGCTTTAGATTTTAAGCTATTCCAAATGGATGTAAAAAGTGCATTCCTGAACGGTTTTATCAATGAGGAGGTATACGTGGCACAACCTCTAGGATTCATTGACTTTGAAAAACCGGATCATGTTTATAAACTAAAGAAAGCTTTATACGGTCTTAAACAAGCACCCAAAGCTTGGTATGATAGATTAAAAGCTTTTCTTATTAAACATGAATATAAAATGGGAATGGTAGATAACACTCTTTTTACTAAGAAGAAAAGTTCAAACCTCATCATCGTTCAAATATATGTCGACGACATTATATTCGGTTCGACTTGTCAAGACATGTGTGATGAATTTTCCAAAATCATGCATGACGAGTTCGAGATGAGCATGATGGGTGAACTTAACTTTCTTCCTTGGACTACAGATAAAACAAATGAAAGATGGTATTTTCTTTAATCAATCTAAATATATTAAAGAAATGCTTAAGAAATTTGGCTTAGAAGAATCTAAACCAATGAAAACCCCCATGTCCTCCGATACCAAACTCACAAAAGATGAAGAGTGTGAGTCGGTAGATAGTACTAAGTATCGTAGCATGATATATTAGTTTAATTTACCTAAGGAAAGTAGGGCCTGATTATCATGTGTAGTGTCGGCCTTTGTGCCCTGCTTCCAAGAGGATCCAAAACTCTCACCTTAAGCGGTTAAGAGCTATCTTAGATTACAATTAAAGGCACTATGCATTTAGGATTATGGTATCCTAAGGGGACCGGCATAGAAACAGTAGTATATGCCGACTCTGATCATGCGAGAGATTATGTGGACCAAAGAGCACTAGCGGTATTTGTACGTTCGTGGGATGTTGTTTGACTTCTTGGTTCTCAAAGAAACAAACCGCTCTTGCTATATCCACTACCGAAGCCAAATACGTAAGCGTCGAAAAGGCATGTCAACAAGCACTATGGATGAAACAAGCTCTTATCGACTACGACGTTCGCGCGTCCCGATCATGTGCGACAATAAAGGCGCGATTGACCTTAGCAAAAACCCGGTGCAACATTAACTAAACACATCGAAACTCGTCACCACTTTCTTCGTGATAATGTCTAGAAAGGACATATCTCATCGAAAAAGTGCCGTCGGTCGACAACATCGCCGACATTCTTACGAAACCCCTTAAACATGAATCGTTTAACTATCTACGTCTTGGTTTAGGAATGATGGAACACATTCCATAAATCACATTAGTCTGTTTCTCCTTCTTCTGTCTCAATTCTAGTCCGTGTTCTATTCCGTGTCGTGACAACTTAAATACTTCATCCGAAGTACCTTAAGCATTTTTAATTCGCGAAATGCGTAAATTAAATGTCACTCCTCTTTGCAAAATTTTCATCAAAACTAAGACCAAAACGCCTTGCTGAGGGCGGCCCCCATATCCTCGGCGGCCCCCAATATATTTGGGACCGCCTGATAAATATGGGACCGCCAACAACAGACACCATATTTTACACTTAGTCAAAAATTTTCCAAAAACAAAACCAAACATATCCCTTCTTCTCTGCAGCGACGAACACAACCAAAACAACCCAAAAACTCAAAATCACCCATTAAAACACTAATTGAAGATAATAACTCAACTCACCTACAATATTCATACATCATCACATCATCACTTTATAGTAATTTCATCTATTTTCTTTTAATTTGAGTCTAGGGTTCATGATGAACACAAAAATTGAAATTAGGGATTTTTCATTTTTCTTTCAATTTTGTACAATTAAGACTACTAGGATACAATGTATAACTAATATGCTTACCGTAGATATAGGATTTGCATACATTTGTGAGTTTGTTGAAAAATGCGATTTTGAACCAAAACCCAATTTTATTTTCAAATCACTCACGTTAGGAACATAATAAAATTGTTGTTATGCATTGTTAATACAACTTAAAAACGTTTTCAAACACATGCATAATGATCTCATGAACAAATTCGAGATACATAATTAATATGTATTTTTTGACATGTTTGGATGAGCAAAATCAAACTAAGGAGTGTTTGGATTAACTCTTAAGATTTTAATTTTCTTTAGGTAGAGTTAATCGTTACTCCACATTTGTTACATCTAGGCACACACTAGGCACGAACTCAAAATATCAACACAAATGTAAGATATTAAAATATGACTTTGATTATTTCATTTTAGGTGACAATGCCTCCAATTACCTCACTAGATCATCAAAAGACCCGAAACTACATTCCACTCATATCAAATGAATTTAATCAACCCTTAAGAAACACAATTGCAAATCTTGAAAAATGATACTTTCATGAGGGTAGGGATGTGAGTCAAAATTTTGAAAACATGAGTCATATCCGTGCTAAGTTTGAATCAATTGATTTCGATTGTTTGTTAAACCTAAACGAACAAATTATTCCTCGTTTTGTTCTCGAGTTCTATAGTCAACTAACTTTTGATTATAACTCTACGGGTCATTTTGTGGTCAACTTTGTTATACAAAGTAAGTCATTCTCTCTCACTCTTGAGGAATTCGGTCAAATCTTAAAAATACCGTTCAAAGGTCAAGCATCACACACCGATATGTGGTCACTTGACTACTTGTCAATAAGTGTTCTGAGTAAAGGTCGTTATAAAACCATTCCTTCGTCTCCAAGTGTCGTCAAGTCTTTTATTCAAATTCCTTGACAAGGTCAAATCACTCGTACTAAAAACAAGAAAACCACTGTCGTCGACAAAAATGAAATCTTAACTCGCGAAATTCAACCTCATATGAAACCATGGGTTGATATCATTCGTGAAAACGCCATTTGTCTAGGAGGTCATAAGGATCATGTCTCCGCGTGTCTTTGTCATATGCTTTATTGCATTGAAACCTCCACTCGATACAATCTAGCATTTTTCATTCTCAAAAGAATGGAAAAGACTCGAAGCAAACCTAAGGAACTCTTACCTTATGGAATGGTTTTGACTAGATTGTTCAAACATGTTGTGTTTGTTTTCCTGAGCTAGCAATTGATCACTACATCTCACATGATCGAGTCATGCATCCCTTAGCTCGCTCATTATGAGCGAAAGACGCGATCGGATCATGGCAAGAAAAGACCTCATGAATTAAATGCTAGCTCCTCCTCCACCACTTTAAATCATCCATCCTTATCTCATCCGTTGGATGAATACGCATTAATAAAATGTTGATGAATCATTTCATTCCAATCCTTCCACTCCGTCCCAAAACGTCTCCTCCTCGTCCAATGATGTCTCTAGAGTCCGTCAAAACCCTCCTCATAAAAGTCATGACTTGAACACCTATCTCTCCGAAAGTATAAATCTTCAATCCTAACAACGAGATGCTCACCGGGAAGGGTTAAGGTCACTTGGACAAGCGCTCAAGAACATGATGTGTGGAAAACGGAACTGAACATGTTGGCATAACTATTAAGAGACTATTATTATTATTATTATTTTTCTTGTTTAATACATTAAGTTTTTTTTATATTATTAGGACTAGGAATGGCAAATGACAATTACATTTGACTTGGATGACTTTCTCCATCTTATCATCCTATCAACGTTTTATGATTAACAAATTTTATGAATGTGACATGCGAACAATGATACTACTTGCTAAATGATTTGTATGCTAGTTTAGGACTACATATTATTGCTTGAATTAGTTGATTCTTGAATTTGGTAGATGTCGAAATCACTGGACTTAAGAAAAAGGAAAAACTAGAAAATTTTATTCTTCTAAAAAACGGCCCCCTTAAATACCCGGCTGCCCCCAATATATTTGGGACCGCCTGGTGATATGGGACCGCCGACAGAAGGGAACGAAAATTTTGAGTTTGTCTCTTTTTCTGTATCTTTGACCCTCTACCTATACCCTCAAGCTGGCATTTCCCTGTTTAGCTAAACCATCTTTGGCATCCTCTTCTATCCAAACCATGCTTTGCCATGTTATACTATCTTTCCCATTATTTAAATCATCCAATTCTCATACCTTACTACCACCCTTACCTTCTTCATCCTCTTCTCCTTCATCTTTAATGTCTTGCTCAAACCACCATTCCAACTTCTCTAGAAAACCAAGAATGTCGGTAAGACAAGTATGGAAACGCAAAACATTAACTCCAAAATCATCACCTTCTTCCCAAAAAGACTCACCTCCACTTCCTCCAAGAGTCTATTTACAATCTCCTTCACCACCATCATACAATCCTTTAAGAGATCAAATGATCAACCAACTTCACAACATTTCCACCATCCTTGATTCACACACTAATCCATCCAATGCCTACATTCATGCACCACCTTCACCACCACCACAATAAATTCATCCTCCTTCTCATGCTCAAGTTGAATTTCACTCAAGTTTTTTTAATGTTGCATGTTATCTAGACACCAATTTCACCTTGAGAAATGAAATCAACTTCATTCACTTTCTTCTTACCCGTCCCATACCTCAAACTCGTACCCCTCCGAATCATGTGTCACCAACCCCCTCCTTTTCCCTCTTTAATTAATCATTCTCATATGATTAATCTACCTAAATAATCGACCATCCATCTTTTGATTATGGCATCTTCTACATTCTAAGAATCTACTAGTGTAGATCTATGCCTTATTATGTTTTTATTTTATGATTATCTACTTTCTGTTGTAATGATTCATACAAATATTGTATGAATTTGTCTTAGCTCGTAATAGCTCTAGTTTTATCTTATGTTGTATGAATGCGTTTTAGTGCATTTGCTATTGTATGAGTTTCGTTTATTGTTGGAATGAAACTATTTTTGGGGTTCGTAAATCTAATGTGTTGCTTAAAAGATATTTGTCCTTGCACTGTATCACTCTAAAGTTTTTTGTATGCATATAATGTTTCGTAAGATCAATCCCTTGGTGCCCCGAATGAGGGGGAACATACATCAAGGGGGAGTCTTGATATCGTCGATTTCTTTCTTCCTACAACTACTCGACGGTCATCCTTTTTGAATTCAACAAAGAAGGGGGAGAAATGAAACAAAACTCTTTAATAATTTTGTAACTATTAATTTTATACAAAATGAGTTTATATTTTGTCATCATCAAAAAGGGGTAGTTTGTTAATATAAATAATGTCTAAAAACGTTATTTATATTTTTCGCCCTCTCAACGTTTTGATAATAACAAAATGTAAAAACATTTACGATAAAATTAAACGTTTACAAATTATTAATTGTAAAATTTCATTTCTAAGATTAGTAATCACTTAAGGTATGAAAAAACAAATCATTAAGCATGCTTAATGATCAAGAAAATATTTTTCTCTTATCCATTACATTTTTACAAAAGAATTTCACAAAATTAATTATACAAAAATAATTTCTATTAAAAGAGAAAGTTTTATAAAAACTTAAAATTTAAAATTCAAATTTTCCCTCCAAAATTGAAGGTTCCATACCAGATACAACATTTCCCACAAAAAGACAAAAAAGGAAGCATAGTCTATTGGGCGCCCTTATAGGCCTGGCGGCCCTCAGATATATCTGGGACCGGCGGGACCGCCCCCAGTGACCGTTGGATTTTCCTGTCTATAAATACTGCTCTATTCCTTGTAGAAAATAAGATCTCTTTGCACGAAATTTTTAGATAATTTTCTCTCTCTAAAATATTATTTTTCTTTTTAAATCTCTTGATCACTAACATTCTTTAAATGTTCGTCCTGGTGCATCTCCTGACTCAACTGATAATCCACATTATCAAAGATTGGATTGTCATTGGAGTGTACCACATTGACTTGACTGTTGGCTGCACTAGTGGATGACAAGTTGGCCATGAAAGCGACAGCAGCATCGGGGCCTGCATCCTCATGATTGGCTTGAAACATGTTTGTTGTAGTTAGTGCCTGAGGTTGATCATAAGGTGCAGTGCATTCCACATCAGCGAGGAATGCTTCAGCTTCAGCATCCAACACATCTCCTTTCTCTTTAGCTTCCATCAGTAAAGCTTTATCTTTGAAGTACTGAGAGTCCATCTTTCTCTTGGGTTCTTTACACTGCCTCGCAACATGTCCTTCTCCTCTGCAGTTGTAACATATCACCTTCTTGCCTCTAGCACCTGTATTACCAACATTACCTGGAGCTTTCCTCTGAATTGGTTCAGTAACAATGTGACCATCATGCACCGTAGCATGAGTCCTTGAGTTGGAGGAAGTCCTGAGCTGGTTGTTGGTTGGTGGAAACTGCTTTTGGAAACCACTTAAGAGATTAGCAATCTGAGTCATAGTGGCCATCAAAGCGTCATTCGGAGACTGAGCAGTAGGTTGAGGACTAGAAGTTGAGGATGATGAAAGAACAGGTGCAGATGTGGTGTGAGCAACATAGGCCAGTGGATCAACAATACTTGTAGACTGCTCCTGTTTCTTGAGAGTCTTTTTGGCATGAGGCTCATAGGCTTTGAGATGAGTATAAATCTGAACATATGGTGTGGTTGAGATATCCATGTTCTGTTTGACATTAGTCACATACTTACCCCAATAGGCTGGAAGATTGTTGACAAATTTAGTGTTCATCTGATGAGTAGGGATTTCAAGCTGAGTAATCTTCATATCATTCACAAGCTTGTGGAAACGCACAAAGTAGTCATGACCGTTGGGCCTAAACGACTCCGAATGGCCAAAAAATGGCAGGGCTCTCGCTCAAAGAGTAAGAGTCTTGACCGTTGGGCCATTTTCGAGCTGGTATAAAAATTTCGGAACAATCCGACAAAAAAATGATTCTTGTCTGATTGAGTATTTTGAAGATGTGTCGGAAGACCTTGACTGAGTGATGATTTCCAGCTTGAGTATCAGCCATTTCGAGCTTGTTTTCTCGTCATTGACTCAGAATCAAGTTTTTTCCTGTCCTCTGTCCGGGCACAATAGTAGAACCAGTAGGTGGAGGATCTGTGACCATCGGGTGAGGTGTAGGTCCATTCTGAATGGATTTCCATATAAGCTTCCCATTTGGTTTCCCCCGAATATACCTTTGTATGCGAATTTTCCATGAATCGTAATCATCTTCAACCAACATTGGTGGACGGGTATCGGTACCAGCTGCATTTGTTTCTTCATTGGTTTGCCCATGTATTAAACTATTGTTATATGAAATGATCTGATCTTAAGTGACTGTTGATTGATGACTTGGTGTGAGGTTTATGATTTTCGGGTAAATTTGAAACAGTAAAATGCTGTTTTGAGGGCCTAAATGACTCCGAATGGCCAAAAAATGACAGGGCTCTCGCTCGAAGAGGAAGAGTCTTGACCGTTGGGGGACCGTTTCCCGAGGCTGGTATAACAAAATTCGGAACAATCAGACACAAAAATTATTTTTTAGCGGCAAATCAATCAAAACGCAACTTTATCTTGATGCAAAACCGCCAATGAAAATTGTCAAAACGCAACAAAGTTTGTTCAAAACGCAATGGTGGTCAAAACGCAATGAAGATCTTCCTCAAAACCGCAATGAATATTTTCTCAAAACCAATGAAATTCTCAAAAACGCAATGATATTTTCTCAAAACGCAAATGAAAATTTTTCCTCAAAAACGGCAATTGACACTTGAATCAAAACGCAATGGACTTTTCTGTTAAAACGCAAATGCTTGAAATTTTTTGCAGCGTAGCTTATTGAAGTCAAACGCAGATAGAAATCTCAAAACCGCAAACCTGTATGTCTCAAAACGCAACATGCAGTAGAATTCACAAAACGCAACATGAATTATTCTCAAAACGCAACATGAATATTCTTCTTCTTGCTTTTCTGCTTTATTTTAAATCACTTCGAATCCAAACACAAACAAACCACGCCTCTTTTTTTGATTAATTCGAACGAAAGGATGAACAATAACAATCACGAAACGAATTTTTTCTTAATTTTCGAATCTACCATAACCCCTTTTTTTTTAAAATTCAGTTCAAAAAAAACAAAACAAAAAAAACAATCACTTTTGGCTCTTGATACCAATTGTAGGATCCCTAGATCATTCCTTGGATTAAGCACAAGATCAATGGCACAAAAGATTAAACATTAAAGAACTTTTGATTGAAAGAAACAAAAAGTTGCTACAAACCCTTAAGATGAAAAATAAAATGAAGTAGCTAACCTAATTTTGACTAAACTAGGTGTATTTATACTAATATGGATTTGCTTTTGAGGGCTTTCTTTTTGGGCTTTTTACATCTTGGCCCGTATACATAATAAAACATTAATAACATTGACTTTCGAGCTAGACATTTGTCTTGTATCTTCGATGAGCCGAAGCTCTTTGTTCAGGACCATTTATGTGATCCTAACAATCTCCAACTTCGGCCCAACAAACAGGTGATCTGTACTTTCGACCATAAAGTGCCTCAAATGGTGCTTAATACTGACATGGTAACTGTTATTGTAAGAAAATTCTACTAATGGTAAGTGTTTTTTCCACATCATTTTTACAAAATCGATAACACAGCTCTAAGCATATCTTACGTGTTTTGGATGGTTCTTTCACTTTGTCCATCAGTTTCAGGATGATATGCCATACTCATGTCTAATTGAGTACCCAAAGCACTTTGTAATGATTTCCAGAATCTGGATGTGAAATGACTGTCACATCTGAAATGAAGTCGATATTGACATGAGACACATGAAGCCGGAGACTAAGTTCTTTGAAGTATAACCTTGTAAAGGGTTTCCATACTAGCTGTCGCTCTCCGGTGTGGATGGAAAGTGCAGGATTTGAAGAGGCGATCGACAATGACCCAAATAGTGTCATGTCCGTTGGAGTTTTTTGGTATTTTTGTGATGAAAATCCATCTTTATTCTCTCCACAACTTCCACTAGGAATCTCTGTTTGAACTATAACCAATGGCTTCTGACATTCTCTTTAACTCAGAGCATGTCCAAACATTTGCCAACATATTCAGCGATGATTGCCTTTATGTTAGGCCACCAATAGAGTTTCTTTAGATCCTGATACATCTTGTCAGAACCTGGGTGAATGGAATACTTTGATTTATGGGACTCATGCATGATCAAGTCTCTCAGATTACCAAAGAGTGGTAACCAACTTTGATTCTTGATACATCGGGTTCCATCAGAACGTATTTTAAATGATTTGTCCATTCCTCGTAAGTTTTCAGCCTTGATGTTTTCTTCTTTGAGTGCTTCAGTTTGAGCTTTGAGAATTTGTGATGGTAAGTTTGGATGAATGGTCATAACTAACGATCTAACTTGGAGTGGTTTGATTCGTTCCTTCCGGATTATGGCATCTGCTATGACATTTGCCTTTCCAGGATGGTAGCAAATTTCACAATCGTAATATGCAAGCAATTATAGCCAACGACGTTGTCTCATGTTCAACTCTTTCTGATCAAGGATATGCTGAAGACTTTTATTATCAGTGAACACAGTACATTTAGTGCCATACATATAGTGTCTCCAAATTTTAAGAGCGAACACTACTGCTCCTAATTCGAGATCATAAGTGGTATAGTTTTCTTCATTAGCTTAAAGTTGTCATGGATCAAATGCAATACCTGTCTCTCTTTGCATTAACACCGCTCCCAGACCTTGATGGGACGCATCACAGTAAATAACAAAATCATCATTTCCTTCTGGTAATGCTAAGATTGAAGCTTCACATAGCTTTTGTTTAAGCAGTGAAAAGCTGTCTCTTAGTCCTTTTCCCTAGATATACTTCTTGTTTTTCTGGGTTAATTCAGTCAAAGACTTTGCAATCTTCGAGAAATCTTTGATAAATCTTCGATAATAACCGGCGAGTCCTAAGAATTAACGTATTTATGTGGGTATAGTAGGAGATGTCCAATTCTTAACTGGCCCCCCCGTACGCCCGGCCCCCCGCCGCTTCACCCCCCCCCGCCCCCACTGCTTCAATCTTGGCAGGGTCAACATGAAGTCCTTGACTATTAATTAAGTGTCTAAGAAATTGCACGATACGAATCCATAAATCACACTTGGAGAACTTGGCATACAACTTCTCTTTCTTGAGTAATTCTCGGATTATTCTCAAATGATTTGCGTTCACTTCTTTGTTACGAGAGTAGATGAGAATATCATCGATGAACACTATAAAATTTGTCTAAGTATGTGTTTAACCACACACGGTTCATAGATCCATTACTACAGCAGGCGCGTTAGTTAAATCAAATGGCATCACTTGAAATTCATAGTGTCTGTATCTTGTTCTGAAAGCAGTCTTGGGAATATCTTCATCCCTGACTCTCAGTTGATGATAGCCTGATCTTAAGTCAATCTTCTAGCAAATAAAACCAAATATGATAGAGAAACTAATGTTTGGGTAAAGAAATTTGCAAACATCAGTTTCTCCATCGTAAACCATTAAGACTAGAATTCTCCTAGGGGTTACAAAACTTGCAATTTATTCTCACATGGGTTACAAAACATGCAAATTAAGCACCTAACTTGTTTAGCACTTCACAAAGTAAACCAAATATTGTGTACATGTTTTATTTCTCATTATATGTTTGGATAAACTAATGTTTTTAGTTGTTAAATATAGATGGAAAATATGGTCTTTTTCTATGCAGAGTTGGGGCTGATAAATTATACCATTATTATTAGCAATAAACTTTCCAACCTTACTGCTTTATTTGTATTTGTTGCTTGGTGCACTCTTCAAAAGCCGCATGAATGGACATATAGCCTCAAGCATCACACACACTGTACTTCATAGATCAAGTGAGGTGAATGTTTTGTTACACTTGTGTTAGAAGATATAATATTTTTTATTTTAAAGCGTTTAATTTGAGAAATTTGTTTTTTTGAATAGAGATTGCGCCAAGACATTCATAAAGTTACATGCTTAAGCAAGTGAAAGTAAATTTAAAGCAGTTTACATGAAGTAAATTATTCTTAAGATGTGTGTGGTGGCTCTTCTCCCAATGAGGATTCTTGCAGCAAAGGTTGGTGGTTAAGCGTCTTAATTAATGCATCTAAGAAACTGTTGTATTGCTTAGAGGATTGTTACTCAAATCATTTTGTTGTTATAATTTTTGTATGTTGTCCTTTGTCTTTTGCTGAACCATTCTGATTGGATGATTAGGAGGTGTGGTTGGTTAACTTGACTTCAAGTAAAGAGTGGATATTATTGTAATAACATGTGTTCTTATTATTCCTTGAAGTGATATAATTCAGATAATTTTATGGTGGCAAATGCAACAACTCCTCCTGTTATCAAGCAATTTGCTCTTGTTATCAAGCATTTTACCTCCTGTAATATTTTATGAAATTTAAATATTTTAGCTGTTAAATATAGATGGAGAATATGGTCTTTTTCTATGTCGAGATGGGGTTGATAAATTATACCATTATTATTAGCAATAACCGTTCCATCCTTACTGCTTTATTTGTGTTTGTTGCTTAGTGCACTCTTCAAAAGCCGCATGAATGGCAAGGTTATAAATAGCGTGAAGCGTGACGTAGCGGCATAGCCAAGCCTCAAGCTTTAGCGTGAGGCGTTGCGTCATTGCGTTTTTAAGGCGTGACTCAAAGCGGCAAAAAATATTTATTGAATGGTCAATATTAGTTAGCTACTAGGCTTAAAATTGAGTTATAGAGTTACTAAGCCCGAATCTCATGCAACCCAAATTATATATACTTGTAAATAAGCTCAAGTCCAATAAATATTTTTAAAAAATTCAAAAATAAAATAAATCTCTTAAAAGCTTCAAAAAAAGGCGCCACGCCTTGCGCTATAGCGCGCTATATCACGCTTTATTATACGCCACGCCTAAAGACGACGCCTTGGCCTGTTTCGTAACGTGGAAGCTACACCTCGCGCTTTAGAACCCTGATGAATGGACATATATCCTCAAGCATCACACATTGTACTCCATAGATCAAGTGAGGTGAATGTTTTGTTACACTTGTGTTAGAAGATATAATATTTTTTATTTTATCAAGTGTGTATAATCTTTAATATTTATCTAAGGATTTTTTATGGTTTATGCTAAATTATGACATCATTTTTTATGATTTATTTATTATAAACATCTAATTTACTTTAATGATACCTTAAAAACTATGTTAATAATCTTATTTTGAATAATTTTTGAAGCTAGCCACCCATGGGGCGGGCCTTGGATCTAGTATTTATATATTACGTAGTAGGATAATTAGTACAATTTTTTTTTCTTTTGATTAACCTGTTTTCGGACTCGATATTTTGAGCCAACTAATCCCAGTGAAACTACCCTTTTAGGTAGCCCGGGGTCGACTCAAGTGAACCTCCGAGACCACAAGGAGATTAATTTTCTCCTCGTTATATTAAAAAAAATTAACTTCCACTTTAGAAAGCATGTCAATGAAATAAATACTTTTTTCAGAAATTCAATTGTTAGAATTTTAGTACGTGTAAAACTAAAAGAAAAAAATGTAATTTCTTCTAAAAATAACTAGAAAACCCCTTTTCTTTATTTAAGATAATTTATGCTCTTCAGTGTTTTTCTAATTGGTTGTACAACATGTTTATGCCGACAATGAAAAATATACTAAAAAGTCTTCGGGTAGATTTGCGATGTGATTAAATAATGTTAAATCTTTATTGGAAGTAAGAATTGTGTGTTTGTTGTATTTTAAAATATAAAGTGTAGGGATATAAAGTTTAAGGGGTTATTTGTTTATTTTTTAAAGTTATAATAAAATTTGTAAATTTATAAATTTACATTTAACTTCATATAATTTATTTAAAATTTAACACTAAAGTTTTATTAATTACCTCCTCTTTTTTCAAGTTTTTGTTTTCATAAATTTTACACATATATTTTTATGTGTTTTTT
Organism: Tanacetum coccineum; assembly: GCA_026074375.1. Classification (NCBI taxonomy): domain Eukaryota; kingdom Viridiplantae; phylum Streptophyta; class Magnoliopsida; order Asterales; family Asteraceae; genus Tanacetum; species Tanacetum coccineum. The sequence goes on along the minus strand of BQNB010100018.1, from coordinate 9,010 downwards.
TTTCTCCATCAGATTTCTCCACCATAATTTTTTAATTTTGATCAAATCAAATTGATTCAATTTTGACTTTTTATTAAACAATCAGATCGCACGATTTTGTCTACGTGGCAAAATTAAGCATTTTAATTGGTCCAATTTTTTAATTCATAAGATTCAGTTTGATAGAAAACTTCGAAATGATGTAATTCTTTTATTATATAAAAGATTCTAGGTTTCAGACACTTCTATAATTATATCCTAGGTTTCAGACACGTTCGACGTATTAGTGGATAATAGGCCAACAGAGCTTCTATCAAATCATGACATAAACGATAATTTAATAAATGACACATTTTTTTATATTGATATGAAACATAAAAAACAAAATAAAAACATAATCACTCCAGATTATTTAATGGGTAACAATATATAAAATTGTGTAATAATTGTTTAAAACTAACCAAATTTTATATTCAATATGAAATCAAACAAATTAAAAAAATAAAGTGATGTACTAGAAAATTAATTATATAAATTTTAACTTAGACAATTTAAATACACACAACATTAGACACTAATCGAAAAGTTTGCAATCACGTGTTCCAAAGATGTGAAAGCATAAATCAGTAAAATAAATTATACCTAGACTATAATTGATTTGCGAGTTAAACATGCAATTAATCAGATCAAGTTACACAACGGAAGACTTTTTCCCCCTGAACCCATATACACAACATTTAATTCTTCATGAATAAATAGTAAATACATACCTTATGCATATCAGCAAGCACAAACAAAATGTAGATCTTGATCTCCATATTTATAGAATTCATTAACACAAGTCACGAATGTAACACCCTCATTTTTACATATAGCAGCGGAAGCTAATCTGGGGTATTACTTCATAGTACAATAGTCATAATCATAGAAAACGACTCAAAAGAGACGTTTTTGGAAAATTTAGTTATCATTCAATAATATATCAGAGTTTTACAAAAGGACTGGTCCCAAAATCTAAAAACATAAAGTTTGATTGATAACAGTTTAGCCATCTTCAAGTCCGTGCCACTTCGTGCCATAAGTTGCTCAATTATCTGAGATAAACATGCTAAAAAGTCAACACAAAGGTTGAGTGAAATTCATAGGTTTTGAAATGTATTAGTTGAATATAAGTTATCATAATAGATAGTGGATTACATTGTTATATATCCATAAGTAGACATAATTATCATGGAAAACGGTTGAATGCAAGTTATCATAATGGATAGTAATAATTGCAACGAATACAATTATCATGGAAAACAATATTATTGTACCTAAGCTCATGACATCAATACGTTAAAAGGGAAAATCACCGTAGTGACATTGGTTGAGGAACAAATATCCCCGTGGAAAGGAAACTTATCAAAGTTACCTATTGAGTCAAATATAATGCGTTTGGCTACCACAAGCATAGGTATACCAACGGGAGTCGTCACCCCCCAATAGATCTATTCACAATATTCGCGTTTACTCGTAAGCAATTAATGGTTCATGATATGGAAATAATGGCACTGGAAGCTACTTAGGCAATAATATATCTGGATAGCATACAGTTGGAAAAACACTTGCATTCATAGTAAAATAATCATGTTGTTCCAAAATTCATAGTTTAAGCATGTATCTCCGTCGCGGGTTTATAAAGCATGTAAATAAGTAAAAGCGGGGCTATGAACTTCACCTTAACAGAATAGGGAAATCTGATTGATGAAAAAGTATATCAAATGAAAGACGTCCGTATCGTGGTACGATGTTATCTACTCAGGCGGGAAAGTTCAGAATATCGATTGAAAGAAAGCAGCTTCGTCACGTAACCTGGGGTAATACGTCAAGTCTTAATTTGATTGAATATGTTTTACATTATAATGAATATCATCTCTGATTGAATTATTATGGAGTATGGTATCATCGTTCGGGATATCATAATCCAAAGGCCACGCAGTATTGTTTGAGGAGCCAGGGCACTTTAAATCGTAAACCCAACAAACTCATCAAAAAAATACCCAAATGGAACCCCTCACATGAAATTCCCTAGTATTGTGATACGATAAGATTATAACGTTTTATAATTTGTAAACATTTATTTTTATAATTAATATAAAAATATAATATTTTAATAGTTTACAAAGTTGGCAAAATATACCCTTGGATTATAAACTTTTAGGAGTTTAGTCCTTTATATAAAAAGTATTTACATATTAAATCTTTAACTTTGAAACTTGGCAAAATAAGTCCTTATAGTTATAACTTTGGAATAATGACATTTTCAGCCCCTATAGTTATAAGTTCCAGAAAATTACAATATATACCCCTTGCATGTAAAATATTTACAAAATAAGTCTAAAATACCATGCAAGCTTATTTTAAGACTCTAAATGATATTTGTATTTTATAGATTATTAGAATAAGCAAAAATAAGATGTTTTAACGTAACAAAAGTTTAGAATAAAGATTCGTAAAGCTAGAAATCAAAACGGGTTATTTTTAGAGTTTTTAATAAAAACGCATGGTTTTTAAGCTCAATGATTTTAGCAAGAGTTTATGTATGATTATTAGGACCTTATAAGAGTACTAAAACATAAATTTAGCTTATTGAAACAAGATTTGAGCTTACGGGTTGAGAAATGGGTCGAATGGGGTTTTTAGCACTCGTATGCCTAGTAACGACTTGCAAGGCTTCGTTTCTTGGTTTCTTTGCTTCACTTATGGTCTTGTAGCTCCTCTTGTACTTCCTTGATCAGCTTAGAACTCCCTTTGATGCTTATGAATTGATTTTGAAGGTGTGAGTTGAAATGAGGGGGGGTACGCCCCTTTTTATAGTCAAATAACCCTTGGAGCTTAAGGAAACTTAATGGCCAAGTTTAGGACATCTAGAGGGTGACTATTAGCAGCTAGGAGGTGAGTCTTACAAGCTAGAACTATCTAGGATTGAAAGGTGGAAGGATTTTGGGGTGTTTGTGTGTTCGGCTAGAAAAGAAACAAGGTGATGATGTAGCTTCTTGGTGGCCATGGAATATGTTTGAGGTACTTTTAAGCTGCTATGAAGTCATAAGGGTGGTGTCATAGAGGTGCTAGGGTGAGGGTGTGATGATATCATGGTGGTTCTAGATATTTTAAGGGTGTTTGGTTTGATTTATACATGGCTATTTTTGGACAGCCAACATCAGTCTCGGTAAAATGGTTTCCATTTACAAACCGTAACTCTGATAAATCTCAAACCAGTGAGCATGGTTAGATATTTGAGTCCTCTACAACTTTTAGTTTTACATATTTAGGGGTTACTATACAAAAATTTAGAGATAATAGCCATTTGCTATAGGTGTGCAGAATCTGCGCATCTTTGCCATTTCGGCTATAACTAATTCATCTGATGTAGAATCGGGTTGAGTCAACCGGAAAAATAATCACAAGACATAGGGCTACAACTTAGTATTTTCACTTAATACCCAAAGCCTATTGATTTTTCCCAGATCCTATGGTTTATCAATGGATGAGATTTCTAAAAATTATGAACTAGTTTAAGGGTGTAACGGGTTTGCTAGGGTTTTTGGGTTTTTCTTTGAGTTAAGGCTAGGGTTTAGGATAGATTAAGGTTTATGATTACTGTTAGGATTATGGTTTAGTGTTTAGAATTAGTGTTTAGGGCTTAGTTTTAGGTTTTAGGGTTTAGTTTCAAGGTTAAAGTGAAAGTAGGGTTTAGGGTTTTGTTTTATGGTTTAGGGTATTTAAAATGTGTATGAGAGCTTAGGAGTAGAGTAATTAGGGTTTACATGTTGTACATTGAGTGTAGTAGCTTGTACAAAAGTGGTGGTAAAGTAACTAGAATGAAAACGAAGGTAAAACGGCTATTTTGAATGTCATACCTTATTTTAGAGGGAATTCATATTCAAATGAGATGTTATATTACTTGTACATGTGCTTTGATTACTTGTACATTCATCTTGAATGTTTACATTACCCAAAATTAGGGTTTTTATATAAACGTTAACGTTTAATGCTTATTTTGATATAATGTTTTGAAAAGTACGTTAAATGGATAATGTACTTGGTAAAATGATATTGAGATATAGACTTGACATATTAGGATGTTTATATGATATAAACATAGATATAGATGGCATTGATAGAGGTTGTGTGAGCTCGTTTACTTTAGAAATATAAACTATGATACGTAAAGGAATGGAATGAAACAAAAATTTTATTCCCGTGAAAAAGTAGTACTTAACATAGTAAGTAGATATTACATTGATGAAATACTAGAAAATTATGGGTTGTTATAGTCCCCCAACCTTACAGAAATCTCGTCCCGAGATTTAGTTGAGTGATAGAGTGATATTTGAAAACAGAAGTTCTTAGTTTCTACAGTTTCTAGTCTGATGGCCTACTTTGTTACAATTCTGACATTTGACGGTACAAGGTCCTGTGTGATGCAGAGTGCACTTCTTACAAAGGGGATGAGGTCCATTATATCTATGGTTTCCATTAGCCTTGAAGGTTTCTTACCTTCCATTTTGTTGTTGGTGGTTACAGTTGTCATTGTTACGGTTATCTTGGTAGTTGTTATTGTTGCGATTGTTGGAGTGGTTGTTGTTGTTGGTGATTCTGCTATCATCAAACTTTCGTTTGGGATCATTGGTTTCTTGCGCAGAATTATGTTTTATTACCTGCTCCATCAACCTCTAGGTTATGGTAATGGCTTCCTTCAGAGTTTGAGGTTTTGAAGCAGTAACATTTCCTTTAATACTTCTGGGTAATCCCCCGATAAAAACTTCCATAAGCTTCTTGGTGTTTGATACCATGTTTAGGCATAAGACTGCTAATTCCTAGAATCTTCTAACGTAAGTTTTGAGATACTTATTGGTCAAGAGCCTTTTTAAGACTCTAAATGATATTTGTCAAGAACCTTTTTAATCTGTCTTCCATTTTCTTGGCTTATTTAATACTCTAAATGATATTTGTAGGTTATAGATTAAGATGGTTTAACGTAACAAAAGTTTAGAATAAAGATTCGTTAAGCTAGAAATCAAAACGGGTTGTTTTTAGAGTTTTTAATAAAAAAGCATGGTTTTTAAGCTCAAGGATTTTAGCAAGAGTTCATGTATCATTATTAGGACCTTATAAGAGTACTAAAACAGAAATTTAGCTTATTAAAACAAGATTTGAGCTTACGGGTTGGGAAATGGGTCGAATGGGGTTTTTAGCACTCGTACGCCTAGTAACGACTTGCAAGACTTTGTTTCTTGGTTTCTTTGCTTCACTTCTGGTCTTGTGGCTCCTCTTGTACTTCCTTGATCAGCTTAGAACTCCCTTCGATGCTTATGAATTGATTTTGAAGGTGTGAGTTGAAATGAGGGGGGTACGCCCCTTTTTATAGTCGAATAACCCTTGGAGCTTAAGGAAACTTAATGGCCAAGTTTAGGACATCTAGAGGGTGACTATTAGCAGCTAGGAGGTGAGTCTTACAAGCTAGAACTATCTAGGATTAAAAGGTGGAAGGATTTTGGGGTGTTTGTGTGTTCTGCTAGAAAAGAAACAACAAGGTGATGATGTAGCTTCTTGGTGGCCATGGAATGTGTTTGAGGTACTTGTAAGCTACTATGGAGTCATAAGGGTGGTGTCATAGAGGTGCTAGGGTGAGGGTGTGATGATATCATGGTGGTTCTATACGTTTTAGGGGTGTTTGGTTTGATTTATACATGGTTGTTTTTGGACAGCCAACATCAGTCTCGGTAAAATGGTTTCCATTTACAAACCGTAACTCCGATGAAGCTCAAACTAGTGAGCATGGATAGATATTTGAGTCCTATACAACTTTTAGTTTTACATATTTAGGGGTTACTATACAAACATTTAGAGATAATAGCCATTTACTACAGGTATGCAGAATCTGCGCACCTTTGCCTTTTCGGCTATAACTAATTCATCCGACGTCGAATCAGGTTGGAAAAATGATCACATGACATAGGGCTATAACTTAGTATTTTCACTTAATACCCAAAGCCTATTGATTTTTCCCAGATCCTATGTTTTATCAATGGATCAGATTTCTGAAAATTATGAACTAGTTTAAGGGTGTAACGGGTTTGCTATGGTTTTTGGGATTTTCTTTGAGTTAAGGCTAGGGTTTAGGATAGATTAAGGTTTATTATTAGTGTTAGGATTATGGTTTAATGTTTAGGATTAGTGTTTAGGGCTTAGTTTTAGGTTTTAGGGTTTAGTTTCAAGGTTAAAGTAAAATTAGGGTTTAGGGTTTTGTTTTATGGTTTAAGGTTTTTAAAATGTGTATGAGAGCTTAGGAGTAGAGTAATTAGGGTTTAAATGTTGTACATTGAGTGTAGTAGCTTGTACAAAAGTGGTGGTAAAGGAACTAGAATGAAAACAAAGGTAAAACGGCTATTTTGAATGTCATGCTTAATGACTTGTACCTTGAGCTTTTAAGGACTTGTACCTTATTTTAGAGGGAATTCATATTCAAAAGAGATGTTATATTACTTGTACATGTGCTTTGATTACTTGTACATTCATCTTAAATGTTTGCATTCCCTAAAATTAGAGTTTTTATATAAACGTTAACGTTTAATGCTTGTTTTGATATAATGTTTTGAAAAGTACGTTAAATGGATAATGTACTTTGTAAAATGATATTGAGATATAGACTTGACATATTAGGATGTTTATATGATATAAACTTAGATATAGATGGCATTGATAGAGGTTGCGCGAGCACGTTTACTTTAGAAATGTAAACTATGATACGTAATGGAATGGAATGAAACAAAAATTTTATTCCCATGAAAAAGTAGTACTTAACATAGTAAGTAGATATTACATTGATGAAATACTGGAAAATTACTCGTTGTTATAGTCCCCCAACCTTATAGAAATCTCGTCCTGAGATTTAGTTGAGTGATAGACTGATATTTGGAAACAAAATTTCTTAGTTTCTACAGTTTCTAGTTTGATGGCCTACTTTGTTACAATTCTGACATCTGACGGTACAAGGTCCTATGTGATGCAGAGTGCACATCCTACAAAGGGGATGAGGTCCATTATATCCACGATTTCCATTAGCCTTGAAGGTTTCCTGCCTTTCATTTTGCTGTTGGTGGTTACGGTTGTCATTGTTACGGTTATCTTGGTAGTTGTTACTGTTGTGATTGTTAGAGTGGTTGTTGTTGTTGGTGATTCTGCTATCATCAAAATTTCGTTTGTGATCATTGGTTTCTTGTGCAGAATTGTGTTTTATTACCTGCTCCATCAACCTCTGGGTTATGGTAATGGCTTCCTCCAGAGTTTGAGGTTTTGAAGCAGTAACATTTCCTTTAATACTTCTGGGTAATCCCCCGATAAAGACTTCCATAAGCTTCTTGGTGTTTGGTACCATGTTTGGGCATAAGACTGCTAATTCCTAGAATCTTCTAACGTATATTTTGAGATCATTTCCTTTCACAGCCAAGTTGTAAAATTCGTCTTCCATTTTCTTAACATTAGTTCGAGGACAATACTTATTGGTCAAGAGCCTTTTTAATTCAGTCCAGGTGATCATGTTGGCTTGTTCCATCCCAATAGGTTGGGCATGTGCATTCCATCAGGACAAGGCGTCATCGATTAGAGTACCAGTAGAAAATGTCACTCTGTCTTCCTCGGCATACTTGCTACGCGAGAAAATACCAATTTAGTACGTTCAAACCAGCGGATGAGGCCAATAGCTCCTTCCGTACCATTAAAATAGGAAGGTTGACAACTCATAAATCCTTTGTAGTTACTTATTACATTCCTATTGGTATTTGCCATGGTAGCAGCTTGTGCTTCCATAGCTGTAGCAATTTCGTCAGCAATCAGTTGCCGGATGGCAGCCTGAGTCATAGTTGGTGTTTTAGATGTTGTTGTTCTCTTGGGAGGCATCTATCAAGATAACACAGGATAAGAATCCATAGTCATATTATAAGTTAAAAAATATAATGATTTGTGATCATTACAGGATATAACATAAATTTTGGAATTTAAGGCTTCCAGAGATAGACACGGAGATAATGAAATAAGGGATTCGATAAGAGGCGTAGTGTTTCTAGGTACAAAGGTTTGAGAAAATCGGATGGTAAGAGAATCATAGTAATCTCGGATAAAGATATGAGTTATCATACTATATGATATAAGATAGACAATCTCGACATACACAATTGGTATTATGAAACAACGAGGTATAACGGAATTACCATTGTATAAATAACTTTTCTATATAATTTACATAGCAAAATTTGACAAGCGTCATTATTCATACATATAGTGGTTGGATTCTAGAAAGCTGTAGACGACGTAGATCTAATCTGGTGGTTTTCCTATGTTGTTTTTGAGTCCTTGGATCTTGTTTAGAAGACTCTGGATATCCTCGATAAGGATATCCAGAGATGAACATTCTAGCAGGCATTTGACTCATTAGGTTCCTCGGGGTCTGGTTCACTTCCCAGTGGTCATGATGTGATCCATAACGAATTATCTAACTTCGCGAAGATAGACTCATTAAAGAGATAGTCTGGTGGTGGTGTAGTTGACCTAACCGGTGATGATGATCCTACTGACGAAGATGGAGATGATGGAATGGGTGATTTAACAGGAGTCTTGGTGTCTTTAGGTGATGAAATCTCCTCGGGAGGAAAGAAATCTCGAGAATCAAACATTGGTGATAGTGATAATACTGGAGATGGTGGTAAAACAGCTGGTAGAGCAATAATAACTTGGGGTGGTGGAATAGCATCATTAATATCAGAATTAGAGGGGACGATAGTAGAAGGAGGGGATGAAGACATGACTGTAACAACCCACTAGTAAATAACATGAGTTACTTATATAATAGTATAATAGTTATGTATTTTTACATACTATTTTAGGAAAAGTAGTGCCATCTTCACAATTCAGTAGCACGGAGGACATTGATGGCTGGAAAAAGAAAAAGTAGTTATAGTTAAGGTTTTAACCTTGTTCTCTATAACCA